>PVLA01004786.1:0-164860 GCA_004027455.1 Hydrochoerus hydrochaeris
AAAAATAGCATAGCAGAAATGAGGCAGAGAAGGATGGCTAGAATCTCTAACATAGATAGCTTTGATACACTATATTATTAATAGTGTACCAGGATTTAAAACCCACATTACTCACACTACTCTGCTTAGATGTATTATAGTCTGTTCCAGTCATTCTACCAGTACTACATTTGAGGGCACAGACAGTAATCCTGAAAATAACAGGATATAGTATGGTAATCATCCTTAATTTCCTATTAACTTAATCTAGAGCTCTGTATAATCTACACTGTTTTACCATGACTGATATTATCTCTACCCTTTACATGCTTTTGTTTCTCTTTAAATAAAAAAAATTAAAAAAAAAAGTCCCTTCCATTCTGGAGTTGCTCTAACTAAAAAATGCCTGCCTTTCTAATCTCTCTACTCCTTGTTCCTAATTCTGCATTTTAGAGTTACAAAAAAAATTAACCAGCTAACATTTGTACCTACATCTATAAAGCAGAAATTAACTACTCCCAAAAAAATTATTGGCAAAACATGAATGAATTAATGAATGTGAAATGCTTAGAAAAGTGCTGGATATATGGTTTCTAAATACATGCTGTTTAATCTGTAATGAAGATACAAAATTTTAAAAACAAGAATCACGATTTTGATCACTGAGTAGGGTACTAAAACTCATATAGTAAGACAAGGTAAACAACAAATCAGTTAAAACATATGCAAACCAATATGCCTAGCATTAAAAGAAAACAAGGACAGATAAAAAGGCAGCTCTAGCTGGGCGTGGTGGCACACTTCTGTAACGCCAGCACTCAGAAGGCTGAGGCAAAAGGATCACTGAAAGCTCAAGACCAGTATGGGCTACAAAGTGAACCCAAGGCCAGCCTGAACAGAATAGCCAGACCCTTTCTCAAAAAGACAAAAAAAAAAAAAAAAAAGAAGAAGAAGAAGGAGGAGGAGGAGGAGAAGCAGCAGCACCCATTCTAAGGTAAATTCTCTCCTGTATCCACCCATTTTATCCTGACCTAAGCAATAAATTAACTAAAACAACTCTTAGGAAGAAAATGGGAAACAGCAGAAGTAACATTTTGGTTCCCCCTACCTCTGGTGATTAAACTGGTGATTGGGGCTTAAACTCAGGAGCTATATTCCCAGTTGTTCTTTTTCTTGCTGTTGTTGTTCTATTTTTTTTTTGTTTTGTTTTTTATTCATTCATTCATTCATTCATTTATTGGGGCATAGTCTTACTAAGTTGCCCAGCTTGGGTTAAATTTATGATACTCTTGTCTCAGTCTGCCAGAGTGCTAGGTTTCCAGGCATATACCCCCACACTTGGCTAATTTTTTATCATTCCTTCAACAGCTTTGTTATAGAACCACCATAAAAAAAATGAAAACTGGGCTGGAGTAGAGATTAATGGCAGAAAATTTGGCAAAGCCCTGTACTCAATCCCCACAACCATAAAGATAAAAGAAATGAGGAAGGAAAAAATATGCCCAAGACTACCAAATTTAACATTTACCATATCCACCATTTTTGTTTTTCTCTACTTTTTTTTAGCACTGAAAATCAAACTCAGGACCTTGTGCTTGCCAGGCAGGCACTTATGCCACTGAGCTATATTGCCAGCCCCACCATTTCTTCTTTTAATGAAATTTTAAAACTTTAAAAATTAAGTTAATCATACTGAGATAAAAATTAGCTTGGGAGAACAGTCAGTGTCTCCCAAGAATCGGCCATTCTGAGACTTGGGGGATCAACCAATAAATCAACTAGCCAGCCTTTCTGGTAAGCCGCACAAGCTGCGCAGGTTCCAGGGAGAGAAAAGTCAGATAGTGCCTCCCATGAGCCTATCGGCACATGGGCTGAGAATCAAACACCATCCACGTGTCCTCACTCCCATCCCCAACTCCAAGCAACCAGATGGATGGTTCAGAGGACAGGTTGAGTTGATAGCAACTAAGGTACATAAAGCAACTAAATGCTTGCATTTTCTGGTTGATTATGCAGGCCTGGCGCCAGAGGCCTGAGCATCTCATGGGAGGATGACAGTATGCAATATAGCAAATATGGGGGATTTCCTTCTATCTTCTCTTTGAAGGTAAATTCTGTTTTCACTGTTTTGCTTTGTTGTAATTAACTGTTTTGCTTTATTCAATATTCTATTCTGATTGGTTTTATTGTGGGTTTTTTTTTTGTTTGTTTGATTTGATTTTTCTATACCTGATGGAATGGACAACTATTGTGAAGATAACAAGATATACTATGATAGCTATTGTTGTTTTCTTGGTACCGTGATTTGAAGTTCTGTACTAATTTTGCTGCTTTGTTTTAATTGGCTTTGTTCTGTCGTTTTGTTGGATTTTACTATCTTTAAAATAAAAAAAAAAATTAGCCTGTTCTTTCCAAATGTATCTCTAACCATCTTTGCAAGCCAAAGAAAAATAAAATCATAAATGAGATGAAATACAAATACAATAATTTAAAAAGTAAGTACTGAGCCTCATGTGGTGGCACACACCTGTAATCTCTGCACTTGGGAGGCTGAGGCAGGAGGATCACCGAGGGTTCGAGGTCAGCCTGGGCTACAAAGTAAGTTCAAGTCCAGCCAAGCGAGACTCTGCCTCAAAAAAGACAAGATAGAAGGATGAACAGGGGGTGGGGGGAGGGAGAAAGAAAAAAGAAAGAAAGAAAGAAAGAAAGAAAGAAAGAAAGAAAGAAAGAAAGAAAGAAAGACAGACAGACAGACAGACAGACAGACAGATAGATAGATAGATAACTGAGCTGAGAGTGTGGCTCATGCTTAATTCCAACATTTGGGAGGTGCTGTGAGGATCACCATGAGTTCAAGGCCAGCCTGGGCTACATGTAGTGAGATCCTGTCTTCCCCCCTAAAAAAATTAAGTATCAATATGAACACAAAAAATAACCCTCAGTTTTGTCCTGATGTATGTTCTACCCTGATAATTATCCTGTCTCCTTATTCTAGGGCAGACCTAGCAGAAAGGAAAGCTTCAGGTATATAATACACCATTTCTCTCTAAAAGCAAAAGCTGTAACTCTAACTGCACAAAGTGAAATGAAGCTACACTTTACAGGTTCCATAAAGATGAAATTCACCAAAAAGAAACTCTGCCACATACACATCAAACTAACTTATTGGTAATGTGTTCAACTCTTTATAAACTTATCTCTTAGAAGAATGAATACAGAAAAAAATGTAAGCACAACAGTTTGGTTCCACAGGGTAATTGCCAGCAAATCTATGTTTACTCTGTGTGTGTCCCGCGGCAAGGAGCCGCCCTTAAAATCCACAGTCTCTTCCTGCTCTTTTCTCTCCAGCCACAGTAACCTTTTGTATCTCTCCTTCACTAGCAGCATTCTGCCAAAGATTACAGGAAAAACCTTAATACACAGAACTTGGCTGCAGAGATCTCAGTTTGAGCACTGTAAATTAGTTTACTAACACCTCAGGGATTAGCACACTACAGTTAAGATGTCAGACTTGCATTACCGTAAGATTTAATGACTCTTATGTGGTTTCTGTGTTTTCACATTCATTTCTTCTGTTTGTACATGTAGATATGCAATATATCTGTTATTTCTGAAGAATTAAAAAGTGAACTTCATAAACCATGCTAAAAAATAAGACATTAATACTCTTGTAGGAAATAGTAACTACTAAGCAACTTGAAAAATTCACTGCTCAAATTCCTCCAAGTGTAAAAAAGTTATGCGATATTATTTTCTTTCTTCTAACATTTTCCTAAAGATACATCACAAGTTTACTCTGCATATGCTTGAGGTGCCATTTTTCCAATTCTCATCATATGATCAATCTCAAGTATACCTGAGTTCACTTTCTTTGAATATTTTTCTATTGGGATGACTTATTTGTATGCTCTATGAATCTCACAAATAGTCAACCCTTTTGGGTAATCAACCTTTTGTATAGAAAATAACAACATACATCATTAGTTATAATTCTATAAGTGTCACTCTTTTTCAATTAACTATCATGTTATTTAAGTTGCCTTAAAGAAAAAGGTAATGCATTTAATTGGAAGTCTACATGCAAACACAGAATACCACAGGCACTCTTTAAGACCCCTTTTTGAGTATTGCTTTATCTATAGCAACTGTAATACCTATTTTTAGTATCTAGAAGAGTGTTTAGTAAATCTATCATCAACATGAAAACTAGCAGATCCTTAAATAAATTCATACTTTTAAAATATTATCTTTTTAAAAAGTGGCAAATCCTTCTGAAGCATAGACACCCACCGTCCCAAGGATCTAAATAAGGAAACACCAACATTCATAAGAGTGATCTCCTAACACAAACAACCAAAAGAAAATATTGAAAAGGAAATAAAACACACTACCACATTTCTAAAGACACTGTTTTTAAACTGGTAAAATTGATAAAGGAAATAAAATGTTCAAAGTATATAAATTATACATTTCTTTTTGAGATATTAGTCTTTTGTCTGTTTAGATAATGTAACAACAAATAGTCAAAATTGTGGAATTTTTAAAAAGAAATTTATAACAGTGTCATTGCCAAAAATCATATACTTCCAATATAATTAGGAAACCACCACAGCCCCAAAGAAAACTTCCACAATAATGACAAAATTTTCTAATTTTCAGCTCATTTTTAAATGTTTACAACTGTAATAGTCAAAGGCATACAAGCTATTACATTTTAATGTGTAATGCCTTAAACCAGAATATATAAACTAAAACAAATTTTGATGTTGATTTTTCTCTAAGCCTTGCCAAATCCTGTATAATGAAACTTCAAATTTTTTCAGCACCAGCAATATGTGATAGAGAAAAAAAAAAAAAACAGAAATGGGTGGGACAATTTTGAAATTTTAAGAATCTACTATCATCACCATAGTTCAATCAGTTCTGAAAATTGGCCAATATTAATGTTGTTTTCTAACCTACCAAAGCCAAAAAAACATACCATAAAATCTTATTAATCTTATTAATCAACATCACCTATGTAGCAGTCTTCTAAAACCTAACCTAACTGTCATAAACCAAAATACCTTAAATATAAAGTATTCTACAAGACAACGGACAATATTCTTCAAAATATCAATGTTATGAAAGATGGGAGGAGCAGTGAACGTATTAGCTTTCTGTTACTGAGACCAAATACCTGACACAAATCAATTTATTTTGTTTTATTTTTTGGTAGCTGGGATTAAACTCATGACCTCACACTTACTAGGCAAGTGCTTGAGCTGCTGAGCTAAATCCCCAGCCACAAATCAATTTAAAGAAGGAAAAGTTTACTGTGGCTCATGAATTCAATCTGTGATTGGCTGGCTCCAAGTCATAAATCTTACGGTGGAAGGAAAGCTGCTCATTTAATAGCTGCCAGGGAGTAAAGCAAAAAGGAAAGAGCAGGGTAAGAAAGAGCCCAAGAACAAGGTAGACCTTTCAAAGATATATACACACCCTACACTCCACACTCCCCACCTCCACCACAGCCACCAGTGTGACCTACTTCCCAATAGCCCATTCATTAATGAATTCATCAGACAAGGTCCTCACTCTCCTGATCCAATCAGATCTCTAGGCCTGCCCCACCTCTGAACACTGGTGCACCACAGATCAACTCTTCAACATGATTCTTTGGGGAACAGTTAACATTTAAATCATATGTGAAATATTCCAATGAAACCAAAAGACATCTCAGCAGTTTGTAAACATTAACTAGATCTCCGACTGGGGAAAAAACAGCTAAAAACATATATTGGAAATAAATGAGAAGATCTAAATAGAAGCTATATATTGAATGATATGATAGATTTTGGGTATGATAAAAACAGTATAGTTATATTTGAAAATACTCTTGTTCTCAGAAGATGCAAAGTGAAGTATGTAGAAATGGAGTATTATGAAGGCTGCAACTTATTTTCAAATGGTCCAGCATAAAAAAATATGTAACTAAAGTAAATGTGGAAAAATATTAATAACTGGTTAGTAAAAAAGAAATGAATACAATTCTTTGGTATGTTATTCTTCTAATATTTCTTTTTGTTTTTATTTGTTTTGCTTTTGAGACAGGGCCTTGCTATATAGTACAGGCTGGTCTTGAACTCAGGGCAATCTTCCTGCCTCAGCCTCCCAAGTACTGGGAGTACAGACATGAGTCACCAGCATGCTTCTAACATTTCCACAGATTTGGTTTTTCCAAATTAAAACTAGACCAAAAAAATGTCATTAGGCCAAAAGGTTTTTTCATTTTTCAATTCAACTCAGTGAAAATATTACAAAATACAATACTGTTTACAAGATGAAAAATTCAACTTGTAAATTTCTTATGGCTTCAAGCAGTAACTGATCTTGATCCTTGTCATATATTTTGATACCTTTAATTATAAAGAAAATTTTTATAATGTTGATCCTACTACATCAACGTCTACTATAAGGTTTTAACTATAGCTGGGGGGGTTGTTATTGTTGTTGGGTTTGTTTGTTGGTTGGTTGGTTTTTGAGACAGGGTCTTGCTATGTATTTTTCAGGCTACCCTTGAACTCACTATGTAGCCCAAGATGATCTCAAACTCAACGCAATCATACTGATTCAGTCTCCTAAAGGCTAGAATTACAGGCCTGAAACCACAATAGTTATGGCCACAAGTTGCAGCTGTCTTTAAAAGATTCAGGAGATAGTTAAAAATCTAGCATAAAAGTTAAACAGTTACCCTAATAAAATAGTCAATGAAGCCATAAAACCATGGCTATTATCTCAGCCACTTGGGAGGCTGAGGCAAAACCACTGTTAAATCAGAGGTTAGCATGGCCCACACAGTAAGACCTTTGTCTCCAAAGACATAAAAAAGTAAAGAAAGAATGAAACCCTCCAACACTGAGATACCATCTTACTCCAGAAAGAATGGCTATCATCAAGAAATCAAGTAATAACAAATGCTGGCAAGGCTGCAGGGGAAAAGGCACCCTTCTACATTGCTGGTAGGAATGTAAACTAGTACAACCACTATGGAGTTCAGTATGGAGATACTCAAAAAACTAAAAACAAAAATTCCATCTGACCCAGCTATTCCTCTTTTGGTACCTCTCCTAAAGACTTAAAGACATATTACAGCAATACACGCACACCCATGTTGATAGCAGCACAATTCATAACAGCGGAATATTGGAAGCTGTGTCCATTAACAAATGAAAGGATAAAGTGTGATATTTATGCACAATTGTGTGCTACTCTGCCATAAAGAAGGATAAACTTGAGGCATCTGTAGGTAAATGGATGCACCTCAAGACCATAATGTTAACTGAAATAACTCAAACACACAAGTTTAACATCACATAGTTTTTCTTGAGAAAGCCAAAATATAAAGAGCAAAATAAAAAATAGGAAGTAGGGAGATCTTTTTCAAATGGAAAGGGAAACAAGAAATGGAGGGAGGGAAAGGAAAAGGGATAAAAGAGAATTAAAGAAGAAAATGAAAATAGAGCTTTTGCAAATGGGAAGGGGAGTAAGAACTTAAAGGACCAGGGAGGCTGGGAGGGAAAGAGATGAAAAAACAATATAGATATATTAGGAACATGTACAAACTCCCCCATGATAAATATAATCTTTATATACTCTGAACATGTACTAATAAAAGACAAAACCTATAAAATTGTTAAGTTTTTTTTTTAAAGAGTGAAAACTTCAATGTTCTTGTATCAGCAGCATTTTTACAAAGTTTAACCAAAGTCAAGAAGGCCCACTATTAATTTACTTCATAACTTTTCAAGGAGCAATGTGATTTGGAATATCTAATATATGCAAATATCTCAAATATCAACTCAACTCATCACTCTCTTTCCACTAACAAAACTAACTTACAACACTCAGAAATAAGGAAAACTAACACCATAAAAACAATAAAGATCATTTTATTTGTAAACATAGACTAGGAAACATTTTCTTATTTTTTAACTGCATCTGGTTGCAGGAATTAGGGTAAGAAGAAGGTAAAACAGAACGGTCATCAGTCCTCTTTCAAGATGGAAGAGAACAGTCAAAAGTCAGGTGATTTTTCCAATATCATTAATTTGATTTATTTCAGAGTGAAAAATCCTTCCTTTTGCTTATGACCATAGAGTACAAACAAGCTAGTACAGTAAATCCCCAACTCATAAACAAGTCCTATTCCGAGAGCATTCATTAAATCAGATTTGTTCCTAAGCCCAACAAAATAAGTCTTATACACCTTTGACACAAAAATAAGATGTAAAACATCAAAAAATCAAATGTGAGGTCCATTTGTATCTGTGAAAGTTCACAACTTGAATGTTCATAAGTCAGGAACTTACTATACAGGATGTGGTGGCCTATGCCTGTAATCCCACCTACTCAAGAGACTAAGGAAGGAAGACTGAATTTTCACAGCTAACCTAGGCAACTTAGCAATATTCAGTCTCAAAATAAAATTTAAGAGAAGTGCTGGGGATGTAGCTCAGTAGTAGTGTGCCTTCATAACATATGTGAAACCCTAGGTTCAATTTCCAGCACAAATGAATGAACAAACAAATGAAAGAGGGAGGGGGGAAAGGGAAAGAACAAAGAAGGGAAAAAGAAAAGAATTTAAGAAAAGATAATTTTTAAAATAAAAAATAAGGCCAGGGATTTAGCTCAGCAGCATAAGTATCTGCCTGGCAAGTGCGAGGTCATGAGTTCAATTCCCGGTACCAAAAAATAAAATAAACTAATACTCCTGAGCAAAAAACTGAAATTCTTCACCACAAAAGACCATTTAATTAGTAATTCTCCTATATGTTAGAATCTTTCCCTCTCCCTCTCTTTCTTAGTTTCTTTATATAGTCCAGGCAAGCCTTGAACATTTGATCCTCCTGTCTCAGCCTCCTGAGTGATAATAGAAGCAAGCCACTTTTGAAGTATATCCTTTCTTTAATCCTCCCTCTCATGTTTCAACTTTTCTTCAACAATGAAATCTCTATATATACTCTGTCAGTAAGATACTTTTTTTTTTTTTTTAACATTTTGACATCTCTGGAATCAGGCTGCAATTAATCATTAACATGATGTCCTAACTGCTGTTAGTACACATAGGAATTTGGTTGCTTGAGGAGACAATTAACGACTTCTAGATAGTTCCACCCACAAATATTTAAGTACTATCTCTGATGATTGTCTGAAAAATCTTATTTTGATATTTTCTGCTAATAAAAAGAAACTTCCTGCATGAAAACTTGAAGGATGGTATTAGTAACATTGAAAAATTTTCTGCAGGCAATGCTGGGGTAGCTCTGAAACAAAGCATCACAAAGTAATACAAAAGACAATACATGGTGGAAAGAACAAGGAGATTGACGGTTCTGATCTAAAAGTTATTCAAGGGCTGGGGATTTAGCTCAGTGGCATAAGTGCCTGCCTGGCAAGTGCAAGGTGATGAGTTCAATCCCTGGTACAAATAAATAAACAAACAAACAAACTCACAATAAAAGTAAAAAATGAAAAAGTTATTCAGAAGAATCAGATTCTACACATTAAAATGTTTATGTGTAGAACCAGATTCTACACATAAAAATGTTGTTTTAATACTATAACCAACTTACCATATTTATATATCTTTTTACATATGCCCAAGATAAACAAATGAATTTTGAAATATCTCTTCTAATTAATTCTGAATATTCTCTCAAAACATGTAAGCAAATAATAGAACACACTGTGACACACTGTGACATTTTTCCCTTTAAAAAAACATCACTTTTTCCTTTAAAAAAAAAAAGCATTTTTAAAGATTTTTTTAAATGTCATTTTATTTTGTTAAATATTTTAAATATATCATCCAATAGTAACAATAACATGGGAAACAAGCATTTTTATATATTGTTATCCAAAACATAAATATTTCACATAGTGCATTGGGTAATATTCCTAAAGCCTTAAACATGTATGGATCTTCTGAGCCACAATTTCAACACAGGAACTGTTACTAGGCAATAATAATCAAGGATGCATGCAAAGCAAAGTGGGAGGTTTGAACCCAGAGCCTTCACCTTCAGCCAAATCCCTAATACTTTTTTTTTTTTTTCCTTTGGAGACAGAGTCTCCATGTTGCTAAGTTTCCCAGGCTAGACTCAAAACTGTGATCCTACTGCTCCAGCTTCCTGGAGTGCTAGGATTTTTTTCTTCCTCTTCCTCCTCATCCTCCTCTTCCCCTCTTCTCTTCCTCCTCCTCCTCCCCCCTTTTCTCCTTCTCATCTTCTCTCCTCCTTCTTTCTAATGTCCACCAAAAAGGGGGGCTAGGCCTTTTACTATTATTATATTCACATAAAGAAAATCTCTCATCTCTTAAAAATTATGTTAGAGATTTCTAGTATTACATTCTCAGAATAATACTATGTCTTTCATTAAACATAACTAAATTACCATGAACTAATAAAGTCAGGTATAAAAATAACTTTGGAAATTCCTACATAAAAGCCTTAAAAAATAAGGGAGTAAATTAGAATCTCTCCTTTTCCCTCTCAGTTTCTCTATATAGTCCAAGCAGGCCTTAAAGTTTTGATCCTCCTGTCTCACCCTCCTCAGTGCTAATATAATAGGAGCAAATCACCACTGAGCGAAAGGACTGATGAATTCCACACACACACACAAAAATTAAACGATTCAGGATAAGGCCTGTGTAGCAATCAGAGAACCCAGATGAAATCAAGAGTTGCAGATTGCTGAAAAGAGACCTCTAAAAAAGGGACATTTCAATGAACTAATGTGTTTAGTATATAGGAAAAAATGAAAGAACCATTAAATAAAGGGGATAACAATATTGTTAAGATATCAGTTCTACCAAATTATCTAAAGATTCAAACAATTCCTATCAAAATTCCAGGCCTCATATTGTGGAAATCAACCAAATAATTCTAAAATGTATATGAAATATAAAGAACCAAGAATAATAAAAGTACATAAACTCCCAGATATTGAGGCTAAAAAGCCACAGCAATTAATATAAGAATGATAAAAATTTCTTCAGTAAACAGATCAATGGAATAAAGTACAGAATATACTTATACTTACTTAATTTACCACAAAATATCATTTTACCCCAATACAAGGTTGCAGAGAGAATGAGATTTTTCAATATGTGATGCTTTGTCAAATGGATATTCACACAGAAAATGAAATTCTGACCCCACTCCCACACCACACATGTTATTTCAAACAGACCACAGAATTAACTGTAAAAGATTAAATAATAAAAATTCCAGACCATTACATAACACCTTAGGGTAGACTTTTAGGTAACACCAAACTCTTAAATAGGATATAAAGGGCACTGACTATAAAAGAAAATAAATTATATTTCATTAAAACTTAGAACTTGTTTTCATCCAAAGAAATCATTAACAGATTAAAAGGCAAGCCACAAACATGATATTTTTGCATGAGGCTGTAGAGATATCTGCAATACATATATCTGACAAAGGAGTCAAATCCAGAATATATTAAAAAACTATAAATTTTAAAATGATAAATTTGAATAGGAAATTCATAATGCACATACTTTATAACAAAACAGACCTAAGTGTTCAATCAAGATATGAAAAGTACCTCAATTTCATCAATCATCAGGAAAACACAAATTAAACCTATACTTGTTTACTACCACATACACCAGACAGGAAAAAAAAAAAAAGGAAAGAAATTATCTAAATGCTGGTAAGAACCCAATGCAGCTACTGTGCAACTCACAATCAATGCCTACAGGACTGTAAATTGCAATAATCACTGTAGAAGATCATTTTCTAATATGTTTCAAAGCTGAACATATAAACTGTAACATAGAAATACCATTTCTTGGTCATAGCCAATAAAATATATTTATACAATCACCTAAAGACACATGGAAAAATGTGGTAGAAGCACCGCTCCTAAAGGTTACAATCACCATACTGACCAGTAGCAGAAATGACAGGCATTGACAAGTCCTGCCCAGGGCATTACTGGAACTGAAACCATTGTATATTGATGGTAGGAAGACAAAATGAAAGAGTCTACTTGGAAAATAATTTGGCACTATCCACCTAATGCACACTTTTCTGTATGAACACCAATTTTTATAAAGCTTACTTTTAAAAATGAAATACTATCACATACTCATCAAAATGTCAGTCTTTACAGAGAAAAACAAATATGGGTAAAGATATGGAGCAAGTACAACTCTTATACATTGTTGCTGAGAAGGTAAACTGGTACAATCACTTTGCAAAACTGCTTGATTATACCTAAGTAAAATAGGATGTACATGTACCCACTGATCCAGCTATTCTACTCCTAAGCATATACCAAACAGAAATCTACATATGTACAAAACTTTCACTTTAGAAGCATTAGTCAAAATTATCTAAAACATGAATCTAAAATTTTCATTCATACACTGGAAAAACAAATTGTAATATATTTATTCAGCGGACACTATAAAGAAGAATTACCCCTATATGCAAAATAGGTTTGAAACTTAAAATCTTAATGCTGAAAATCAGATAGAAACCAGGCAATGCGGTACACAACTGTAATCCCAGTACTATGGAGGTTGAGGTACAATGATTCTAAGTTCGAGCCCAGCCTGGGCAACTTAGTGACTTGGCAAAAAACTCTCTCACAATAAAAAAATAAAGCCAACCATAATAGTGAAAGTCTGTAATTCCAGCACTCAAGAAGCTAAGGCAGGAGGATAACTGCAAGTTTAAGGCCAGTCTGGGGTACATAGTTAAGTTCATGGACAACCTAGAATACACAGACCTTGTTTCAAAAAAACATATAAGCCACACACATAAAATTTTAAAAGATAAAAATTAAAACACATTAAGTCCTAAAGTCAATTCTCCATATGCAGTTAAAAAAAGAAAAGGAAAACAATAAACTCTAGTAAGAAAAGAACACTAGTTACCACTGGAAGGTACAAGTTTGATTGTTTCTGAGGTCCCAATGTTTTATATTATATTTTAATTTGGGTTAATAGGTACATGGCTATATTCAATTCACAAAAAACTTATCAAAAGGTACATTCAATGTTTGTCTATCTTACTATGTATCTGCTCTACTGCAATTTTTTAAAATTTGTCTCCCCAAATTACAACAGTACACTAAGCTAAAGAATGTAAAGGAAAGAATTTAAGGAATTAAACCAACCTCTGTAATTCTACTCTATTACCAATGAGGATATATGCTCATATAAGGAACACAAATAACTTTAAAATAACTAGTGCATACTAGAAAAATATACAGAAAGAATGTGTCTATTTTAGGAATTTTCCTAACATTAACAAGAAGTAAAAATAATGTTTAGGCAAAAAAGAAGACAGATAACACCGTCTATAACTTCAAGAAAGAAATTGAGGTGACCTTCATTCAACCAGGGGAGCCAGGCCCGCCGAAGGGGGAGCCAAGCCGGCACTGTGCCGCAAGGTGAGTTGCAGCTCTCCAGGGCAGGCCCGGAAGGGTTTGGGACCCTCGATCCCAGTGGCTGGGTGCCTGCCCAGCTGCCTTGGGTCATTGGAATAGGCTCCAGAGGTTCCGCGGGCTTGAGTGGACTGCGCCCAGCAACCTTCATTCAACCAGGGGAACCAGGCCACCGAAGGGGGAGCCAAACCGGTGCTGCGCCGCGAGGGAAAGCTTTGGAAAATCGCTGGAAACATGGAAATATAGGAAAATGACAAAACAAAAGATCAAAATGCAATCTCAAACCTCCAGCCCATCCCAAGAAAACCTAGGAGCCATGTACATAGAAGAAAATACTACATATACACCTGAAATGCATGAAATATCAACTGAAATAAAGAAGCAAGCACGGGAAGCTATGAGGGAACTCAAATCAGAAATATTCTCCCAGGTAAAAGAAGAAATGATAAAAGTAGTGAAAGAAATACTGAATGCATCCAATGAAGACACAGCTAAACAATTAGAGGAACAAAGCAAAATCATAGAATCCCTGAATGAACAGTTTAAGAGACAAACAGAATGCATTAAGCAGATTCAAAGAGATACAGGAAATCAAAAACTCTAATGAAAGTTGCAAAAACTGCCTCAATGAAAGTGAAGATAGAATCTCAGACCTCCAAGATACGATTGCAGCTAGTGAACAGGAAAGGAAAGATCTTCTAACAATAACAAGAAATCAGAAAATAACAATTCAACAGCTGCAAGATGATGTAAAGAAAAACAATAAAAGGTTAATAGGGATAAAAGAAAAAGAGGGGAAAACACAAATGATATCAAGAGGCTATTTACAGAAGTAATAGCTGAAAACTTCCCAAACATGAGTATGGAAACTGACATAGAGATTAGTGAGGCATATAGAATTCCAAATAGCCATAACCAAAACAAAACTACACCCAGACATATAATAATCACCATCCCAGAAATCCAACATAAGAACAGAATAGTAAAAGCTATTAGAGAGAAAACACAGGTCACCTATATAGGAAAACCTATCAGAATCACAGCAGACTTCTCAACACAAACAATGAAGTCAAGAAGAGCATGGAGTGAAGTTTTTCAGATCCTTAAAGAAAACGACTTCCAATCCAGACTGATGTAATCTGCAAAACTGTCCTTCAAAATGGATGGAGAAATAAGATACTTCCATGACAAAGAACAGCTGAGGAACTTCTTGATCACCAAACCAAACCTACAAAGAATACTGAAAGACATTCTAGATACATATAGGAAAAAACCACTAAGCAAGACAGACAATTAAACAGAATGGAAAGGTAAGATACAACATCAGAAAGAAAACATGTCAACAATAAACCAATATATGACAGTTATAACCATTAATGTAAATGGCCTCAATTCACCAATTAAAAGAAACAGACGGGCAGAATGGATCAAGAAACAACACCCAACCATATGCTGTCTACAAGAAACCCATCTAACCCAAAAGGAAACTCATAGACTAAAAGTCAAAGGATGGAAAAACAATACTCTATGCAATAGGAACTCAAAAAAAAGCAGGGGTAGCTATTCTGTTTGCAGACCATGTGAACTTCAAACCATCAATGGTCCAAAGAAATAAAGAAGGTCACTACATACTAGTTAGGGGAAAACTGCAAGAGGAAGAGGTAACAATCTTAAATATATATGCACCAAACTCCAGAGCACCCAACTACACAAAGCAAGTATTAACAGAAATGAAAAATCACATAGGCAATAATAACACAATTATAACAGGGGACCTTAAAACACCATTGACACAAAGGGATAGATCAACTAAACAGAAAATCAACAAAGAAATAACGGAACTGAATCACACCTGTGAACAAATGAATTTGATACACGTACACAGAGTGTTCCATCCAAGAACATCAGGATACACATTCTTCTCACCATTACATGGGACATTCTCTAAAATAGACCATATATTAACCCACAGAACATATTTAAGTAAATGCAAAAGAACTGAAATTATCCCATGCATGTTATCAGATCATAGTGCCACAAAACTGGAAAGTAATGAAAAAAGTAAATGCAAAAACCATACAAACACATGGAAATTAAATAATACACTGGTGATGAATCAGTGCATCACAGAGGAAATTAAAGAAGAAATTAAACAATATCTACAAGCAAACAAAAATACAAATACAACATACTGGAACCTGTGGGATGCAATGAAAGTGGTCCTCAGAGGAAAATTTATTGCACTGAGTTCCCACATTAGGAAGACAGAACCAACACAAATAAGCAACCTGATATTTCACCTGAAACATCTAGAAAAAGAAGAGCAGGCCAAGCCTAAAGCCAAAAGAAGGGAAGAAATTATAAAGATGAGAGCAAAAATTAATGCAATAGAGACTAAGAAAACAATTCAAAGAGTCAATGAATCGGAGTTGGTTCTTTGAAAGAATAAATAAAATTGAAAAACCCCTAGACAACCTAATTAAAAACAGAAAAGAGAAGACTCAAGTTCATGCAATACAGAATGAAAAAGGAGAAATCACTACCGACCCTGTGGAAATACGGAAGATCATCAATAACTATTTCGAAAACCTCTACTCTTATAGGTTCGATAACACAGAAAAAATGGACAGATTCCTAGAAACATACAGACAACAAAAGCTGGATCAAGGAGATGTAAAACTGCTGAATAACCCAATTTCTATTAATGAAATTGAAAATGTAATCAAGTCCCTACCAACAAAGAAGAGCCCTGGCCCAGATGGATTCATTGCGGAATTCTACAAGAAATACAAAGAAGACTTAATGCCCACACTCCTCAAACTCTTCAATGAAATTGAAAGGGAAGCAATTGTCCCTAAGTCATTCCTGGAAGCAAATATCACTCTAGTACCAAAACCTGAGAAAGACCCAACTAAAAAAGAGAACTACAGGCCAATCTCTCTAATGAATATAAATACAAAAATTCTCAATAAAATATTGGCAAACAGGATGCAGCAAATCATCAAGAAGATTATACACTATGACCAAGTGGGATTCATCCCAGGCATGCAGGGATGGTTCAACATACGTAAATCAATAAATGTAATCCACCATATCAATAGAGCCAAAAGCAAGAATCACATGATCATTGCTATAGATGCAGAAAAAGCTTTTGATGAGATCCAACACCCATTCATGATAAGAACCTTACAGACAATTAGAATAGATGGTCTTTACCTCAATATGATAAAGGCCCTGTATGACAAACCAACAGCCAGTGTCATATTAAATAGCCAAAAAATGAAAGCCTTTACCTTGAAATCAGGCACAGGACACGGATGTCCCTTATCACTGCTCCTATTCAACATAGTACTGGAAATACTAGCCAGAGCAATTAGACAAGAGAGAGAAATAAAAGGAGTAAAGATAGGAAAAGAGGAAGTTAAAGCATCATTATTTGCATACAACATGATACTCTACATAGAAGACCCCCAAACCTCCACTGAAAGTCTCCTAGATAAAATAAATAAATTCAGCAATGTAGCTGGATACAAAGTCAATACTCAAAAATCAATAGCATTCTTAAACACTAACAACAAAATCACCAAGAGAGAAATAAGATAAACCACACCCTTCATACTAGCATCCAAAAAAATGAAATACTTAGGAATTAATCTAATGAAAGATGTAAAAGAGTTGTACAGGGAAAATTATAATACCCTGAAAAAAGAAATCGAAGAGGACCTCAGAAAATGGAAAGACATCTCTTGTTCATGGATAAGAGTAAATATTGGGAAAATGGCCATTCTCCAAAAATTGTTATACACATTCAATGCAATCCCAATGAAAATACCAATAACATACCTCACAGATCTAGAGAAATCACTCCTAAAATTCATCTGGAACCAGAAGAGACCTAGAATAGCAAAGGCAATTCTAAGCAGCAAAGCCAAGGCAGGAGGCATCACAATCCCTAACTTGAAGTTATACTACAAAGCTACTGTAATAAAATCAACATGGTATTGGAATAAAAACAGACCTGAAGATCAATGGAACAAACTAGAAGATACAACTACAAACACACTCAACCACCTTATATTTCATAAAGGGGCCAAGCATGTTCACTGGAAGAACAACAGTCTCTTTAATAAATGGTGCTGGAAAAACTGGCTATCCATATGTCAAAAACTAAAATTAGACCCATGCCTATCACCATGTACTAAACTAAAATCCAAATGGATCAAAGATTTAAATATTAAAACAGAAACACTAAATCTGTTGGAAGATAAAGTAGGTAAAAATCTTGAAGACATAGGGGTAGGTAGAGAATTCATGAACAAGAACCAAACTGCCTGGGAAATACTTCCCAGAATCAATAACTGGGATCACATCTTATTAAAGAGTTTCTGCATGTCCAAAGAAATCTCCAGCAGAGTGAAAAGAAAACCTACAAACTGGGGGAAAAAATCTTAGTGAGCTGTCCCTCAGACAAAGGACTTCTGTCTAGAACTTATAAAGAATTAAAAAAAAAAATCAGACCCCCAAAATTCAAAGACCCAATCCAAAAATGGGCATCTGAAATGAACACACAGTTCTCAGGTGAAGAAATATAAATGGCAAATAAATACATGAAAAAATGTTCATCATCATTGGTCATTAGAGAAATGCAAATTAAAACCACACTGAGATACCATCTCACTCCAGAAAGAATGGCCAAGATCAACAAAACTACCAACAACAAATGCTGGAGAGGCTGTGGGGAAAAAGGAACTCTTCTGCACTGTTGGGAGTGTAGACTGGTGCAACCATTGTGGAGGTCAATCTGGAGATTCCTCAAAAAGCTGGGATTGGAAGTCCCATTTGACCCAGCTATGCCACTGCAAGGCATATTCCCAGAAGAATTGAAAACATCATACCACAGTGATATATATGCATCCATGTTTATAGTGGCTCAATTTGTAATAGCCAGATCTTGGAAACAACCTAAGTGCCCATCAACCAAGGAATGGATGAAAAAATTGTGGTACTTTTATACAATGGAGTACTACTGAGCTATAAAGAATGATCACATTGAGATATTTTCAAATAAATGGATGCATCTTGAATCTATACTCATAAGTGAAATAAATCAAACTCACATGTATAAATACCGTATAGTCTCCCTAATGTAAAAAACAGTAAGAGTACAGAAGATTTTATGGAAATCATGGTTCACCATTATACTGCTTTGACATGTTATGTTTTCATTCATTGGTTGGAATAGTTTTATTCTGTTTTGTTTGATCTTAATATATGTGACCATATGAATAGTTACTTTGAAGACAAAACAATATGGCAGCCATTGTTGATTTAATATCATCTTGCTCTGAAGTCCTACCATGCTCTTGTTTTTCTATTACCATTGGTTCTATCACATTGTGTCTTATTGGATTTTAACATGTATGATAGTAAAAACAAAATTTTTATGGAAAATGGGATAATAGAGCAGCCATTGTTCATCTTCAGTTATTTGGTTCAGAATGCCTTGGAATACTTACATTCTCTTGAGTTGTTTTATTCTATTTTGTTATGTTTGACATTATTGTGTGTAAAGCTAAGCTCAATTATTTCAAAGAAAGAGACGTTATGATAGCTACTGTTAATATCCAATTGTCTTGTTGTGAAGTGCTGTGTTGCTTACATTGTTCTGCTCTGATCTGCTTAGATCTGTCCTCTTTTGTTTTATTCTCTTTTTAAAAAAAGAAAGAAATTGGATAATTAATTAGGAAACACTTAAAATTAAGACAAATCAATCTTCTAAAAGGTATACATGACAAATAACAAGAAGAGTCAGCAAATTGGCTCTCCATAGTCAATTTTTCCAAATGGAGAGACTGGAACATTTTGATCCTGAATACGATTTTAAAGTTTAAAAAGTCACATTATATACTTTATATGGTTTATTTACATTACTATATAGAATTGTATAAACAAAGCCAAGTGTAATCTACTTGATAGTTAAACTTTTTTCTTTTTTGTCTTTTTGAGATGGTCTCACTATGTGGTTCAGGCTGGCCTTCGGTTCACTTTGTAGCCCAGGCTGGTCTCAAATTTGCAATGATCCTCCTGCTTTAGCTTCCTGAGTCCTGGGATTACAGGAGTGCACCACCACGCCTGGCAGGTTAGACTAGTTTTTTTGCAAGGGAGGGTTTGGTACTGGGAATCAAACTCACAACCTTGCCACACGGTGCTTATGCCAATGAGCTAAATCCCTGGCCACCGTAGTTAAAACTTTTCAAGGATAAATGTGATCATTAATTAAATGTCATTCCATTATACAAATGTATATACATATGCATATATATATTTTTATATATTCATATATATATGTACCTATCTCTATATATACACATACATGCATGTATCTATATATAATATAATGTATGTGTATATATGTTTTGACAAAAAGAGATAAAAATTGAAACATATCATTAAGAATTTCAAAAGCACTATTTCCACAATTATATTGGAAAGAATAGACTAGAAAGAAATGGCTTAGTGGGTTAATTTCTCATTTATTATATTTTTACAGCTGATAAGCCAAGGATCAGTTATAGATGCCTTATTTAAGGACACAGAAATATAACCAGGAAAATCAAAACAGGCATTTGCTCTTCATCTTATCCAAAGGAGAACGAGATTATAGCAGAAGACTGCTACTTTTCATGAAATTTAAAGTATTATTTTACATTTTTAATCATGAATGAACTGGTGATCAAAATGTTGAATGCTATTACAGAAGAACGCCATTAAAATTTTTACTTTATACTCTTTTTAAAAGGATATCATGACTCTGCCCGGAAAGATGGCCGATCAGTGAGCAACAAAATACAAAGCCTCCTGGGAGAAACAACTCATATGCCAGAATAAAACATCCTGGAGAGATCCAGACAGAGGGAGATGCATCCTCTTGACACAGGAAGAAATTAAAATGAGAAAAAGCTTGTCAAACACACAGTCTCAGAGTCACAATTGGAACAGCTAAAATTACCAGGACATGGCGCTTTCTCTGCAAGCCGCAAAGTTCATGCCAGCCTGATTTTGCGCTGCTGGCAGAGCCGCCTAAACTCATTACTGTCACCACTCACAGAGCCACAGCCATGCTGAAGGTGGGGGTTGGTGAGCCCAACAGACAGCAGAGATGGTGAAAGGACCTTCATTAATCCACAGTTAGAACTGGGAATGAGACTCCCCACCCCACCGCCCACCACAGGAAAGGAGCAACCAAATGGGCTACATGTTTGGAATCCGGCAGGAGGAGCCTGAACTGGGAGCAACAGTGACTTCAGTTGGTTGCTCCCTCCCTAGAGCAGATTTGTGGGATTTGCTTGGACTGGGTCGTGCCACTGACTGGGACCCAATGAGCCATCCCAAATCAATTCCTTATGTCTAGCACACAGTAACCTGGTGAAGGCCCCTGAAGTTTGGCTGGCCCGACGGGGAGGGGCTGGCATACGCAGCCCCTGCTTACACCTCAGTGACAAGAGCAGGCAGAAAAGGGCTGAGGTCCCTCACCAGCATGCTTCGAGGAACCGTGGCCTACAGGGAAGGGGGCTGGGACCTGCACTGTACACCTGTGTGAAGGAGCTGGGACCATGACAGGAGAAAGAGGCAAGAGGAGGCCACCAGCCCAGAACCCTGAGAGCACTGATCCAGGAGAGGGAAAAACAAGGGAGACTGAGGACGACAAACACGCAATATCAGACATGGCTTCAATGGCCATTAAGAAATATCTTCGGGACCTTGTAGAAAAGCTCAAAACTGAAATATTAAATCAGGTAAAGCAAGATATGAGTAATAAAAGAAATGCTAAGCATCTCTCAGGAAAACATAGACGGAAGAAGGGAGGAACACAAAAAAAGGAGAGAAACATTCAATAAAGAATATAAAGAAAATCTAGAATACATGAAGCAGGTCCAAAGAGATTACCAGGAAATTAAAAACTCCATTGAAAGCTGGCAAAACACCTTAAAACAAACTAAGGATAAGACTATCAAAACTTGAAGACAAGTTTGCAATGTGTGATCATGAAGGGAAAGATCTCTTAAAAATAACAAGGAAACAGGCAGTAACAATACAAAAGCTAAAAGACGACAAGAGAATCTATAATTTAAGAAAAAGAAACGTGCACGAAGAAGCAGGAATACAAACAGGCAAATTACAAAGGCTATTCATGGAAATAATTATGGAAAACTTCCCAAGCATGGGAAAAGAAAATGACATTCGATCGTGTGAGGCATACAAAACTCCAGCCACCTACAACCAAAACAGAGCCACACCCAGACATACAATAATCAAGATACCAGAAATTCAATATAAAAACAGAATATTAAAAGCTGCCAGAGAAAAGAAACAGATTATTTATAAAGGTAAGCCCATCAAGATCATGTCTGACTTCTCAACACAGACCATCAGATCAAGAAGAGGTTCGAGCAAAGTATTCCAAGCCCTGAAAGAAAATAACCTCCAGCCCAGATTGATGTACCCTGCAAAGCTGTCACTAGAAATTAATGGAGAAACAAGATGCTTCCATGACAAAGAGGAACTGGGGGAGTTTGTGACCACCAATCCAACTCTACAGAGAATACTGAAGGACATTCTAAGAGCGAGAAAGAAAAAAAAATACCAGGATTTTAGGAACAGTGGCAGAAAGGCCTCAATGAGTGGGGCAGGCAGCGGAATGAAGGAGAAAAGTAGACAAACAAAGGCAGAAAAATAGCATAGCAGAAATGAGGCAGAAAAGGATAACTAGAATCTCTAACATAGATGGCCTTGATACACTATTTTGTTAATAGTGTACCAGGATTTAAAACCTACATTACTCACACCACTCTGCCTAGATCTGTTATATTCTGTTCTAGTCATTCTACCAGTACTAGATTTGAGGGCACAGACAGTTATCCCCAAAATAACAGGATACAGTACGGTAATCATCCTTAATTTCCTATTAACTTAATCTAAAGCTCTGTATAACCTATACTGTTTTACCATGAGTGATCGTAATCAGATCTAGTTTGTTATATCATTGTTTTGTATTGATAGATTTTATTCAAAGCTGCTATGATTGATAGTATCAGATCTGAGCATATAGGCAACTGCACTGAAGATGACAAGATTAACTAGAATATCCACTCTGGTTTGATTATTACCTGCCTTTGAAGTTTTATCCTGTCTACAATGTTTTATTTTTACTAATATTGTTATGTTCTGCTATATTCAATTATATTGCTATATTCAATTATGCCTGATGATATAGACATTCTATTGAAGATAATAAGAAACAACACAGTAATCATTGCAGATCATCTTATACTGTGGTTTTATACAACTTTTTGGTTTCATGTCTTTATAGGAATATGTTTCGTTTTGTCTTGCTATGCTTTGTTTTTCCCTCTAATACAGAAAGGATAGAAATACATGTAGAGACACATGCATGCATAGCTGTTTACAATCTCACTGTTTGAATATCCACTTTGTATGCTTTAATTTTATAACAAGAACAACTATTTCTAAGAGGAAATATGTAATTTATCAACTAGTGATTTCTTACTGTTTATCTTTTTTTTGAAATTCTGTATTATCTCTCCCCTTTACATTTTTTTTCTCTTAAAAAAAAAAAGAACAGCAAACAGAAATGAGAAGAAAAGAAACAATGGGAATGTGAATGTTACCTCTGACAACCACATGTGCCCTCAAGTATAGCTAGCACAGGGAATTCCAACTCCAAGCTTACCTGTGCATATTCTCTTTCAATAGCAGCCTTCTTCTGACTGAATGTCCTAAAAATACAAATAAAAAATTAATTATCAAAAATGTAACTTAATAATTTTGTGTAAATTTATCAACACACCTTCAAATACTGCCTGGGAAATGCATATTATTTAGCTTTATTTGCTTAGCAAGACTGCTACCCATAGTAGCAGTCTCTGCAGTTAGACAATGTAGATTCAAAGCCAGCTCTATCACTATAGGTATGATCTTAGATAAATCATTTCACTCCCCTGTGACTCAGTCTCCTTCTTGACAAACTGGGTGTAAAAACAGAAGTCACTTCATAAAAATATTCTAGAATTTAGTTATTTGAAATACAGAAAGTCTTCAAAAGCATCTAGCACACAGTAAATGTCAGGTAAGTGTTAGCAACTATTAGAATGGCTATTATATACTATGTATTAAAAATGGTTAGTTAACACAGCAACACATACTAAACTACAGAAAACATGAAAAATTTTGATCACCTTAACATGAAAAATCAAACTGTTTCCTTTATTATAGTGTTCTGAAAACAAAGCATCCAGTGGCTACATGTGGTATGCTGAGAACATATTTTCCATACATGTATATTTTGTAAATTCTAAGGTGCATACTTTTCACATAACATTTATGGCCAGGCACAGTGGTGCACACTGGTAGTCCCAGCAACTTGGGAAACTGAGGGAGATTTGCCTAAGCCTGGTTTTTCTGTTGCTATTGTTATTGTTGCTGTTGTTTTCTCTCTTTTTTTAGGGGGGGGGGGGTGTTGAGACAGGAGCTTGTTTTGTAATTCAGGTTGGCCTTGAACTCATTAAGTAGCCCAGGCCAGACCTGAACTTTCAGCAATCCTCCTGCCTCATCCTCTTGAGTGCTAGGATTACAGGAGAGCACCACCATGCTCAGGTTTGCTTTGTTTTGAGGTAGGGTCTCGCTATGTAATCCAGGCTGGAATCTCCAACTTGCTATGTAAATCAGGCTGGACTTCAACTTGTGATCCTCCTACTTCAGCCTCCCAAGTGTACACCATGCCACCTAAGTTGAATGCAGGATTTCTGGGCCAGTCTAGGCAACATAGGGAGACCCCATCTCTTTAAAAATTTTTGTAAATTTATGACACCAAGATGAATCTTTATAACTGGTAGTATTTTTCCCTATTTTAATAGTTAATAAAATAATAGCCAACCTTAATACACACAGGCATTGCAGAATCCACAAAATATGATACTGGCAATTTACCTTGAATATTGTGAATTAAAGACTTGTCTGTTACATCTTAGGAATCTGTGCTGAAAACCATTGCACCCCATGAAACACACACACACACGCACAAGCATACACATACACATACACATACATTTTCATTTCAACCCAATTTGGTGGGGAGAGAGGTTGAGACATGGTCCCCCTATGTACTCAGGCCAGCCTTAAACTCACTAAATAACCCAGGCTGGCCTCGAATTCATGGTGATTCTCCTGCCTCAGCCTCCTGAATGCTGGGATTACAGGCATGTAACACCATGCCAAACTCAACCAAAACTTCTGAGTGTATTTCTAATTGTGGAAGTCAGCATCTGGATAAATACATGAAAGTATAAGATAATATTCGATTCACACATCTGTAATCCCAACACTCTGAAAGGCTGAGGCAGGAGGGTAATAACAAGCTCAAGCCCAGACTGGATAGATTAGTGACTTACTGAAACTCTGTCTCAAAATTTTAAAATGAGAGAGGGCTTTATAAACTCTGTGAAGGTCCTGTGTTCGATCTCCAGTACTGCCATAAAGAGAGACAGACAATATCTGAAACTATGCCTAGCCAAGTGTCAAAATTTGTTCTATAGATAAAAGTTCTCAAAGGGAGCAAAAAAGTAGGTCCTATTGCAATAAGGCAGAGACATAAGAAGTGGAAAGAATAAACAAGAGGGCATTGGAATAGGAAAAACGGCAAGAAGCCAAAATTAACACTTGAAAAAGTTTTTAAGTTTACCAGTATGTCTTAAGAAATGTAACTATTGACTGCTGAGAGTTCTCCAACTTGCTGAGCTATCTTGTGTGACTTCTGGTGCATGGGAAGGATGGGAGACCCTGAAGCCTCACCTTTAAATAGTCTTGTGCTGCACGACTCCCACTGGCCTGGAGGAACGCCGTGCCAAAAGCGACCCTCCCCATTTCCTAGACCAACTACTTGATCTTTGGCTCCCACTCCTCCTCCCAGAACCTTAAACTGCAGTGGGTTATCCAACCTGAGATGAAGGGAGACTCAGTGACCTCTCACCCAAACATAAGACTTCAGCAGGCTCCAATCACTATGCTCCTGTGCTTCTCCTGGCATTTGTCCTGCAACTTCACAACTAGTTGAAGTTACACTTTCATTAACTAGAATAAAACCAAACAGGATGAAACAGAATGAACCCACCCAGAACAAAAGCATGAAAGCGATATAGGACTTCAAAACAAGATAGCACCCCACAGACACTCAAACTGACACCACCAGCCAGCCCCCCAGCCCAGGACCACCTACCTACACTGCTGCACCGGGCTTCCCATGCGCCCAGCAGACACCTGGACTCAGGACACCTGCTGGCCCCTTGGGGATACTCCCTACCTCCTAGATCTAATACTGCTGTGGATCTTCATCTCCCATCCTTTTTCCCAGAACCTTGGACTACAGCAGATTAACTGTGCTAGCTTGAAGGGAGATTTAGTAACTACCTCACCCAAACAGAAGATCTCAACAAGCTCCAGTCAGTGTGGTGAGTATACCCCTAAAATAGAGGTGTACAGTGGGTAAATAGGACCAGTAGTAAAGCTCCCTCCAAACAACTGTAAGACCTTGGTGAGTCTGGCAAGAGTGGGGGTGACTGCTTACTGCACACAGAGAACATCAGGCAGGGTGAGGAGTGTGCAAATAAAGACTCCCCCAACTTGGAGAAAATCAAAAGGGCTTATGAGATGCATAGGCACACGATAGGGACACAGTAGGGCCTCAGCTGACACAAACACTATAGACAGGGAGGTTTGGGGACCCGGAATAACCTGAAGATAAAGTAACACCAGGCACTAAAAGTTGACCTACATCAATACTACTATGCTTGTCAGCCCAGGAAGAATATAGCACTCTCCCAAAAGGCTCTGTAGGGGGAAGTCAGGTGACTGGCCTACCTCTTCATTGTGTGACTCAGCAACTGGAAAAACATCAACCTTACAGTAGGACCCCAAGATACACAATACCAAAAGTTGACTAGTGAGACTGAAGGATCAAATATTAACTTGAAAAGAGAAAATGGCAAAACGAAAAAGCAAAATGCAATCTCAAACATCTCGTCCACCAGAAGCAATACGGGAGACATTGAAATAGAGGATTTCAAAAGTAACACACCGGAAATCTCTGAAAAGATAGCAAGTGAAATAAAAAAACAACTCCACAAGGCTATAGAGGAAATCAAATTAGAAGTACTCTCCCATGTAAAGACAGAAATAACAACCTAAGGAGTTGCTTAGCGCAGCCAAAGAAGAAACAGAGAAAAAACTACAAGAGCATGGGAAAGTGATTGAAACCTTGAATGAACAATATAGAAAACAAGCAGAATTCATGAAACAAACTGAAAGAGACATCCAAGAAATAAAAAATTCTATTCAAAGTTGACAAAACTGCTTAAATGAAGCTGAGGATAGGATTTTGGACTTTATCGCAATTAGTGATCATGAAAGGATAGAAGTTTTAAAAATAACAAAGCAACATGAAATGACAATCCAGAAGCTTCAACATGATGCCAAAAGAAACAATGTAAGATGACAGGCATCAGTGAGGATGCAGGAGTCAATGCAAATGACATAACTAAAATATTTACAGAATAGCAGAAAATTTTCCAAAGTTTGGAGAAAAAAATCTGATATGCAGATAAGTGAGGCATATAGAACACCAGACAGTCACAACCAACATAAATCTACACCCAGACATATAATAATTAAGATCTCAGACATACAGCATAAGAACAGGATATTAAAAGTAGTTAGAGAAAAGACACAACTCACCTATCAAGGAAAGCCCATTAGAAACAGACTTTTCAGCACAAACCCTCAAATCAAGACGAGCTTGGAGTGAGATGTTTCAAGCCCTGAAAGAAAACAACTTTCAACCCAGACTGATGTACCCAGCAAAACTTTCATTCGAATTTAATGGATAAACAAGATACTTCCATGACAAAGAACTGAAGAAATTCATGTCCACCAAACCAACCCTAGAAAGAGTATTGAAAGACATATTAAATAGAGATAAAAATGACCATAATCTCCAGAACAACAACAAAAATAAACCACTTGCAGGTATGACAAGCAATCAAACAAGGGGGAAAAGCAGAAAACAAACGACTGGAACATAACATGGCAAAGTCAAGCCAGTATATATCAGTTATATCCATAAACGTAAATGACCTCAACTCACCTAGCAAAAGAAATAGGTTCACAGAATGGATCAAGAAACATGATCCCACAATATGCTGTTATACAAGAAACACATCTGACCCAAAAGGAAACTCATAGGTTAAAAGTCAAAGGATGGAAAACAGTATTCCATGCAACAGGAACCCAGAAAAAAGAGGAATAACTAACTATTCTATTTGGAGACACCATAAACTTCAAACCTAAAATGATTAAAAGTGATAAAGAAGGTCACTATATTCTCGTTAGTGGAAAAATTCAAGAGGAAGAACGAACAATTATAAATATATATGCACCAAAAACAGAAGCACCCAATTATATAAGACAAATACCAATGGACATGAAAACCAAATACACAAGAACACAATTATAACAGGACCTTAACACCCCACTGTCACAAAGAGATATATCAACTAGACAAAAAGTCAGCAAAGAAATAATAGAACTGAATCATACCTGTGAGCAATTGGACTTAGTAGATGTTTAAAGACTGTTCCACCCAACCACATCAGAATACACATTCTTCTCAGCTGCGCATGGGACATTCTCCGAAACAGACCATATATTATCCCATAAAACATTCTTAAGTAACTGCAAAGATAATGAAATTATCCCATGCGTAATATCTGACCATAGCGCACTGAAATTGAAAATTAATGGCAAAAGAAATTGCAAAACCCGCATAAATACATGGAAATTAAATAACAACCTTCTGAACAACCAGTGGGCTACAGATGAAATTGAAGAAGAAACAAAGCAATTCCTACACTTCAAAGAAAATGCAGAAACATAAATCTGTGGGATGCAATGAAAGCAGTCTTAAGAGGGAAATATATAGCAATAAGTTGTCATATCAATAAAACAGAATGAGCACAAATAAACAACCTAATGCTTCATTTCAACCTTCTAGAAAAAGAGCAAGTTAAACCCAAAGCTCACAGAAGAGAGGAAATTGTAAAGAGTAGAGCAGAAATCAATGCAATTGAAACGAAAACAACAATACAAAGAATTAATGAGTCAAAAAGCTGGTTTTTTTGAGAGAATAAACAAAACTGACAAACCTCTAGCTAACCTTATCAAGAAAAAGAAAGAAAAAACCCAAATCCATGCAATAAGGACTGAAAAGAGGGAAATTACTACAGATCCCATGGATATTCAAAAGATCATGAATACCTACTTTGAAAATCTCTACTCACATAGAATGGAAAACAGAGAGGAAATGGACAGATTTCTAGAAACATGAGCTATCAAAGCTCAACCAAGAAGATACAGCAATTTTGAATAACTCAATATCAGCTATTGAAATTGAAAACATAATTAAAAACTTACCAACAAAGAAAAGTCCAGGTTCTGAGGGATTCATGGCTTAATTCTACAAGAAATTTAGAGATTTGATGCCAATACTCCTTAAACTCTTCAATGAAACTGAAAAGGAAGCAATCCTCCCTAAATCATTCCTGGAGGCAAGTATTACTCTGATAGCAAAACCAGAGAAAGACCCAACCAAAAAGGAGAACTATTTGCCAACCTCACTAATGAACACTGATACAAAGATTCTCAATAAAATACTGGCAAATAGAATGCAGCAAATAATGAAGAAGATTATACATCACAACCAAGTGAGACTCATTCCAGGAATGCAGGGATGGATTAACATAGGCAAATCAATAAATGCAATACACCACATTAACAAAGCCAAAAACAAAAACCACATGGTCATCCAATAGATGCAGAAAAAGCTTTTGATCAAGTCCAACACCTGTTCATGATAAAAACCCTTCAGAAACTTGGAATACATGGTGTCTACCTCCATCTCATAAAGGCCATCTATGACAAACCAACAACCAACATTATACTAAATGGACAAAAACTGAAAGTTTTCACTTTAAAATCAGGAACAAGACAAGGATATCCACTCTCACCACTCCTTTTCAACATAGTTCTGGAAACACTAGCTAGGGCAATCAGACAAGACAGAGAAATAAAAGGAATAAAGACAGGAAAGGAAGAAGTTAAATTATCACTATTTGCAGATGACATGATACTCTATATAGAAGACCCAAAAAACTCCATTAAAAGACTACTAGAGGTAATAAATTCAGCAGTGTAGCTGGATACAAAGTCAATGCTCAAAAATCAATAGCATTCCCATACACAAACAAAAACCTCACTGAGAGAGAAATTATAGAAATATTGCCCTTCACAATAGCATCTAAAAAAATGAAATACTTAGGAATCAACCTAAGAATGTAAAAGACCTGTATGCTGAAAATTATGCTATGCTAAAAAAAGGAGATTGAAGAGGATACTAGAAAATGGAAGGATATTCCTTGCTCTTGGCTAGGAAGAACCAACGTTGTGAAAATGGCCATACTCTCAAAACTGTTATACAGATTTAATGCAAAATACCATTAACATACCTCACAGATCTAGAGAAATCACTCCTAAAATTCATTTGGAAACAGAAGAAACCTAGAATAGCAAAGGCAATTCTGGGCAACAAAGGCAAGGCAGGAGGCATCTCAATTGCTGACTTGAAACTATACTATAAAGCCACAGTGATAAAATCAGCATGGTACTGGCACAGAAATAGACCTGAGGATCAATGGAAAAGATTAGAAGATGCAAGTACAACTACAAAGACACTCAGCCACCTGATGATATTTGACAAAGGGGCTAAATATGTTCACTGGAAAAAGGATAGCCTCTTTAATAAAGGATAGCCTCTTTAATAAATGGTGTTGGAAAAACTGGCTCTCCACATGCCAAAGACTGAAACTACACCCATGCTTATCACCATGCACAAAACTAAAGTCTAAATGGATCAAAGACCTAAAAATTAAAACAAAAACACTAAATCTACTGGAAGACAAGGTAGGTAGAAGTCTTGGAGACATAGGGGTAGGCAGAAAATTCATGAACAAAATGCAAACTGCACGGGAAACATTAAAAGAATCAACAACTGGGTTCTCATATTATTGAAAAGTTTCTGCACTTCAAAAGAAATCACCAACAGAGTGAAAAGAAAACCCACAGAATGGGAAAGAACTTTAGTCAGCAACCCCTGAGACAAAGGACTTATTTTCAGAACATGTGAAGAATTGAAAAACATCAAGACCCCCAAATTCAAAGAGCCTCTCCAAAAATGGGCATCTGAGTTGAACACACAGTTCTCAGATGAAGATATACAAATGGCAAATAAATACATGAAGAAATGTTCACCATCACTGGTCATTCGAGAAATGCAAATTAAAACAGCATTGAGATTTCATCTCACTACAGAAAGAATAGCTGCCATCAGGAAATCAACTGATAACAAATGTTAGCAAGGCTGTGGGGAAAAAGGAACACTGCTCCACTGTTGGAGGGAGTGTAGACTGGTGCAACCACTATGGAAATCAGTATGGAGATTTCTCAAAAGACTAGGATTGGAAGTTCCATTCAATCCAGTTATTCCCCTCCTGGGTATTTTCCCAGAAAAACTGAAAAGGTCATATCATAGTCATACATGTGCACCCATGTTCATAGCAGCACAATTTGTAATATCTAAATCTTGGAAACAACCAAGATGCCCATCAACCGCAGAGTGGATGAAAAAGATGTGGTATTTTTATACTATGGAGTATTACTCAGCTATAAAAAAGGATGATTATTGAGGCCTTCATAGGTAAATGGAGACAACTTTAGATTATCCTCATAAGTAAAATAAATAAGAATCATATTTATAAATATCACATTGTATCTCTAGTGTAAAAAGAAATAAGAACTGTAGGAATAATAAAACCCAAAATGTGCAATTACTATTGTAAAAAAGAGAGGAAAAGAAAGTGTTCTAATGGATATAACTGCATGTATGTTTAAGTGTGTAGGATTGATAGCTATATTACTAAGTTTTTTTGGATCATTGATCAGAACTATTTGCAGTCTCACTGTTTGAATGTCCACTTTGTGTGCTTTAATTTTGTAAATTGAACAACTATTTCTAAGAGGACAATATGTAATTTATTATAACTATTTGTAATTTATCAACTAGTGATTTCTTATTATTTTTTTGAAATTATGTATTATTTCTACCTTTTTTCTATTTTGCTTTTTTTCTCTTTAAATAAAATTTTAAAAAAAGAAATGTAACTATTCAAAATCTTACTATATTTGTCCCGAGTAACTAATTTTTTAGTATTAAAAATATAAAAGGAGAAAGACTTTAAATCTAAAACTTCATGTATGTATAAGGGGGTTTTCGATTATCTATAAGAAATAAGAGTCTATACAATTAATACCTTCAGTGTATTCAAGGGTTAAGCAATAAGAAGATTTGGGGAAGATGCTAGGATAGGAAAAACCAGGAATCTGTGTTCCATAGGACAACAAAGTCACGGTACAGCCTGTCTCATCTACCCATTTTGGAATTAGGGAGTCAACTGCAGGCATCCTATTTCTAAGAAGAGGCTTAGATAATATTGATTAATTTGATCTACTTTCAGTCAGGATGGTAGGAGCCACTCCTCTCTACCCCTAGTCTGTGGCATGGAGCTGTGCATTTTGTTCCAGGAGCAGCCTGTAAACACCAACCATAGTCAAGATGGGCAAAACAAAACCCATCTTTAAGATTATGCTGTAACTGATACTGTGAATTCTGACTGTAGAGGTACAAAGAGAGGACAACCATTATTACTCAGTCTCTCTCACATGCAAGTCTCTCTCCCTTTGGCTGCAGTGACTTCTAGAAAATTTAAAGGGTCACTGCCTTTTTTAACCCTACTGAGGCTAAACCACAAAAACACTGATAATCTTACAGTATCTATAATTAGGATTAAATTAGGACTTAAAAATCTTCCAGCAAAAATAAGCCCTCAACTTGATGGTCTCACTGTGAATTTCATTAAACTTTTTAAAGATCACTAATTTTTCTCAAGCATTTCCAAAAATATTGGAAAGGGAAAGAAACACTATCCAATGCTGTCTACGGACATGCATCATCTTCATACTGCAGGTCAACTTCCCTTATGAATGCTAAAAGCAAAAATCCTCCACAAAAAACTAGCAAACCATATCCAGAAGCATATTAAAAGAATTATACATCAAGATCAAGTGGAACATATTCCTGAAAGGCAATGATTCAACGTACAAAAATTGAACCACTGAAATAGAAAAAAAAAACTACATGATCATCTCAACTGATATAGAAAATGTATTTAAAATATATTCTTTCAATACAAAAATACAAATTATAAACAGAAAGAAAATATTCAACATAATAAAAGTAATGTATGGAAAACCTCAACTAAATATTATACTCAACTCTAAAGGACTGAAAACTTTACTTCTGAGATCAAGCACAAGATAAGGATGCCCACTTTTACCAGTGTGTATGTGTGCGTGTGCATGTGCATGTGTGTGCGCACGCGCATGTATATGATACTAGGGACCAAACAGGGCCTTCACACTAAGCTATATACACTGTACTTATTTTATATTTTATTTTCAAACAGAGTCTCACTAAATCACTCAAATTTGATTCAAACTTGCTAACCTCCCAAAATGATCGAATTACAATCATGAGTAACTACACTTAGCCGCTTCTGCCACTTCTATTCAATACAGTGCTGTAAATACTAGCAAGAACAATTAGGCAAGAAAAAGAAATAAAGACATCCAACTTGCAAAGAAGTAAAATTATCTCTTATCACAAATGGTATAACATTTTATGTAGAAAAATCTTAAATATTCTACAAAATACTTCTTAGAACTAATAAATGGATTCAGTAAAGATACAACATCTCACAAAATTCAGTTATACTTCTATATATCATGATACAAAATGAAATTTTAAAGTTATTTAATATCAAAATAAAATATTTAGAAATTAATTTTAACAATGAAAATTATAAAACACTTCTCAAATTAAAGAAAAAGCAAAACTTGAAGACATGAGGTAGGCAAAGAGTTCATGGAAAAAAAACACAAACTGCACAAGAAGCACTTTCCAAAATCAACAACTGGGATCTCCTCTTATTAAAGTTTTTGTACTTCAAAAGAAATTACCAACAGAGTGAAGAGAAAACCCAAAGAATGGGAAAGAATTTTAGCCAGCTGTTCCTCAGATAGTTATATCTAGAACATATAAAGAACTGAAAAACATCAGGCCTCCTAAATTCAAAGATCTAATCCAAAAATGGGCATCTGAAATGAACAAACATTTCTCAGATGAAGCAATACAAATGGCAAATAAATACATGAAGACATGTTCAACATCACTGGTCATTCCACAAATGCAAATTAAGAAGAGGAGCTAAAGATGGCCGATCAGTGAGCAACAAAATGTATTTTGTTTCATACGCCAGAAAAAAACATCCTGGAGAGACCTAGACAGAGGGAGATGGATCCTCTTGACACAGGAAGAAATTAAAACGTAAAAAAGCTTGTCAAATACGCAGTCCTGGGGCTACAACTCAAACAGCTAAAATTACTGGACACAGTAATTTTACTGGACACAGTGTTTTCACTGCAACCGGCCAAGTTTGCGACAGTCAGAATTCGCAAATTCGAATTGGCCGCCAGAGCTGCCCAAACTCGTTCTTGCCACCACTAACGGGAGCCACAACTGTGCTGAAGTCAGGGGTTGGTGAGCCCAAAGGCGAGCGGAGCCGGCGAAGGGACCTTCATTCATCCACAGTCAGTACTGGGAATGAAAGCCCTACCATGAGAAGGGCATGACCAAATGGGTGACATGTTGCAATCTGGCAGGAGGAGCCTGAACTGGGAGCAACAGTGACTTCAGTTGGTTTCTCCCTCCCTAGAGCAGATCTGTGGGATTTGCTTGGACTGGGCCGTGCCCCTGGCCGGAACCCAGTGAGCCATCCCAAATCAATTCCCTATGCCTAGCACACACTAACCTGGTGAAGGCACCTGAAGTTTGGTTGGCTCAGAGGGGAGGGGCCGGCATACACAGCCCCTGCCTATACCTCAGCGACAAGAGCAGGCAGGAGAGGGCATAGGTCCCTCGCCAGCATGCTTTGGAGGAACCATGGCCTACAGGGAAGGGAGCTGGGACCTGCACTGTACACCTGCGTGGAGGAGCTGGGACCATGACAGGAGAAAGAGGCAAGAGGAGGCCCCCAACCCTGAACCCTGAGAGCACTGATCCAGGAGAGGGAAAAACAAAGGAGATTGAGGGCAGCAAACAGGCAACATTAGACATGGCTTTAATAGACATTAAGAGATATCTTCAGGACCTTGTAGACAAGCTCAAAACTGAAATATTAAATCAGGTAAAGCAAGATATGAGTAGAGTAATAAAAGAAATGCTAAGCATCTCTCAGGAAAACACAGATGGAAGAAGGGAGGAACACCAAAAAAGGAGAGAAACATTCGATAAAGAATATAAAGAAAATCTAGAATACATGAAGCAGATTCAAAGAGATTACCAGGAAATTAAAAACTCCATTGAAAGCTGGCAAAACACCTTAAAAGAAACTAAGGATAGACTATCAAAACTTGAAGACAAGTTTGCAATGTGTGATCATGAAAGGAAAGATCTCTTTAAAAATAACAAGGAAACAGGCAGTAACAATACAAAAGCTAAAAGACAAGAGAATCTATAAGAATAAGAAATGTGAATGAAATGTGAGTGAATGAATGAATGAATGAATGAGAATCTACAAGAATAAGAAATGTGAATGAAGAAGCAGGAATGCAAACAGGCATTAGGCTACTCACAGAAATAATTAAGGAAAACTTCCCAAGCATGGGAAAAGAAAATGACATTCAGTTATGTGAGGCATACAGAACTCCAGCCACCTACAACCAAAACAGAGCTACACCCAGACATACAATAATCAAGATACCAGAAATTCAATATAAAAACAGAATATTAAAAGCTGTCAGAGAAAACAAACATTACCTATAAAGGTAAGCCCATCAAGATCATGGCTGACTTCTCAACACAGACCATCAGATCAAGACGAGCTTGGAGCAAAGTATTCCAAGCCCTAAAAGAAAATAACCTCCAGCCCAGATTGATGTACCCTGCAAAGCTGTCACTAGAAATTAATGGAGAAACAAGATACTTCCATGACAAAGAGGAACTGGGGGAATCTTGTGACCACCAATCCAACCCTAAAGACAATACTGAAGAACATTCTAGAGAGAGAAAAAAAAATACCAGGATTTTAGAAACAGTGGCAGAAAGGCCTCAGTGAGCGGGGCAGGCAGTAGAATGAAGGAGAAAAGTATACAAACAAAGGCAGAAAAATAACACAGCAGAAATGAGGCAGAGAAGGATGGCTAGAATCTCTAACATAGATGGCACTGATACAGTATTTTGTTAATAGTGTACCAGGATTTAAAACCTACATTATTCACACCACTCTGCTTAGATCTATTATATTCTATTCCAGTCATTCTACCTGTACTAGATTTGAGGGCACAGACAGGAATCCCGAAAATAACAGGATATAGTATGGTAATCATCCTTAATTTCCTATTAACTTAATCTAAAGCTCTGTATAACCTACACTGTTTTACCATGACTGATCGTAATCGAATCTGGTTTGTATTGATAGATTTTATTCAAAGCTGTTATGATTGATAGTATCAAGTCTGAGAGTATAGGCAATTGCACTGAAGATGATAAGATTCACTAGAATATCCACTATGGTTTGATTACTACCTGCCTTTGAAGTTTTATACTGTCTACAATTTTTTTTACTAATATTGTTATGTACAGCTATATTCAATTATGCTGCTATATTCAATTATGCCTAATGATATAGACAATTCTATTGAAGATAATAAGAAACACACAGTAATCATTGTAGATCACCTTGTACTGTGGTTTTATATGACTTTTTGGTTTCATGTTTTTATAAGAATTTGTTTTGTTTTATCTTGCTAGGTTTTGTTTTTCCCTCTAATACAGAAAGAATAGAAATACATGTAGAGACTCATGCATGCGTAGCTGTTTACAATCTCACTGTTTGAGTATCTACTCTGTGAGCTTTAATTTTGTAACTTGAACAACTATTTCTAAGAGGACAGTATGTAATTTATCAACTAGTGATTTCTTACTGTTTATCTTTTTTTTTGAAATTCTGTATTATCTCTACCCTTTACATGTTTTTTTTCCTCTTTAAAGAAAAAAAAGAAATGCAAATTAAAACAGCAATGAGATTCCATCTCACTCCAGAAAGAATGGCTTCCATCAAGAAATCAATTGATAACAAGTGTTAATGGGGCTGTGGGGAAAAAGGAACACCTCCACTGCTGGTGGAAGTGTAGACTGGTGCAACCAATGTGGAACTCAGTGTGGAGATTCCTCAAAAAACTAGAATTAGAAGTCTCATTTAATCCAGTTATTCCCCTTCTGGGTGTTTTCCCAGAAAAACTGAAAATGTCATGCCACAGCACCCATGTTTATAACAGCACAATTTGTAATAGTAAATCTTGGAAACAACCAAAGTGCCCATCAACTGCAGAACAGATAAAAAAAGATGTGGCATTTTTCTAAAATGGCATATTACTCAGCTATAAAAAAGGATAATCTTGAAGCTTTCACAGGAAAATGGCAGTAACTTGAGACCATACTCATAAATGAAATAAACCAAACTCACATTTATAAATATCATATTGTCTCCCTAGTATAAAAAATGAAAATATGAAAGAGTATTAAGATCCAAAATACACAATAGTTACTGTAATAATGAAAGGGAAAGAAAGTGCTCAAAAGGACAGAACTACTTGGATATGAGAAAGAAAAAAGGAAGAAAGGAAAAGATTATATGTATGTTGCTAAACATATACAAATGTATGTATGTATATGTGTGCTAGATAGCTAGCTATACTACTAATATCTCTCAGTTCATCAAAAAGAACAGTTGGTGCTGTCGTTGATCACTTTTGTGTCTAGATTTTGTAACCTGAACAACTATTTCTGAGATAACAATATGCAATATATTAACTAGTGTTAATTCTCTACTTCTTTTCTTTTTTGAAATTCTGTATCATTTCTAACCTTTTTTCTGTTTTGCTTTTTTAAAATTAAAAAACAAATGAAAAAAAAATTCTGAGGAATACTGAGGGTGGTCATCAGCTTATAAATAAGCCCATTTTAAAGGAAGATCAGTATTTTTTAAAAAAACATACTCTTAGATGTGTACTTCAGTGATCTTAACTAAAGACATGAAGGGGGAAACATGTTTGAATTATTGACTTGAATAATAAATGCCTAAGGTGAAAGAAAAAAAAATAAAGAAAAAATATCCCATCTTTGTGGATAGGAAAGCTTAATATTGTTAAGGATGCACCATCAAAAGCAATGTATAGATTTAACAGCATCTCTGGCATAAAGATAAACAGAACAGATTGGGAGGCCCAGAAATAAACACATGCAAATATAATCAACTGATCTTCAACAGGAGTGACAAAAATATACACCAGGAAAGAGCAGTCTCCTTAACAAATGAAAACGAGTAAACTAGATATCCATACACAAAAGAAAATGACTTTAGACACTTATCTAACATCATATACAAAAATCAACTCAAAGCCAGGCATGGTGGTGCACACCTATAATCCCAGCACTTCAGGGGCTGTAATAGGAGGATTGTTGCAAGTTCGAGACAAGCCTGGGCTACAAATTGAGCTCAAGGCCAGCCTGAACTGCATAGCAAGACCCTGCTTCAAAAAACAAAAACAAAAAACCAAAACACAAAAAAATTAACTCAAAAATGGATCCACAGCCTACATTTAAAACTTAAAATCATTTTTTAAAAAACTCTTAGAAAAAAGCAGGGTAAATAAGATTGGAATTTGCAATAATTTCTTGGATAAGACAACAAAGGCACAGAGAACAAAAGAGAAAAATGGACAAATTAAGACCTACGAAAATTTTAAATTTTTATGAACAAAAGACACTATCAAAAGAGATAAAAAAGAATGAGAGAAAATAATTCAGTTCAATCCCTAGTACTGCAATCAATCAATCAATCAATCAATCAATCTATGTGAAATGAAATAAGTTAATTACAAGTAAAATACTGCATTCCATTATATGAAGTACTTAAAACAGTCAATAGCACAGAGACAAAGTAGGACAGGGGTTTCCCAAGAGTAATGGAAAAAGATAAATTATTGTTCAATAGGTGTAGTTTCAGTTGTGCAAACTGAAAAGGAGTTCTGGAAATGGATAGTGGTAATGGTGCACAATAGTATTAATGCATTTAACACCACTGAACTGTACATTTTAAAAACGGTTAAGATAGTAAATTTCATACGCATTTTACTACAGTCAAAAACTGCAAAGAAGCAAATCTTTTTTCTTAGGGAGTATTACATATTATTATGAAGCATTTTATATATGCATGCAGTACTAGATATAGTTCTTTAAAATTCAATTAAGAAAGATCCTGAGTTCGATTCCTGATACCAAAAAAATGCAATTAAGAGAAAACATATAAACTATATATTAAATATGAATATTTATGCTGCATGTACACATATATGTGTGTGCACACAAATATTTATAAACATGCATAAACATGCCAAAACAGTAAAGGAAGTTTTCTTGAGCCATAGGATTACAGGCTTTCATTTTATTCTTTTCCTTTTTTTATCCATAATTTCTGATATTTAGTAAAAACATGTATTTACATTAGGAATAAGAGCCCTTTTTAAAAATAACTGCACATTCACAAACATATGCACACACTTTTCTTACATTAATATTGGTTTCCAAAACTGAAATTAGAAATTATGACTACCAAATATGTTATTTTCCCACCCATTATTAATACCCAATATTAATTAGTCAAAAAAGACTAATTAAAATGAACTAGTTCATATTTTTGCCATTTAAAAAAAATCTAAAAAATTTACCTATATATTTTTTAAGAAATGGAATTTTTAAGAGTATTTTACAAAAACTAAAGGCAATATTTATTTAGTATACATTTAAACTTTGATGTCACTCACCTTATTTGAAATAAAGATTTTCATGTAAGGACTGCAAGAAAAAAGAACTCTTATTCTGAACATGGGCATCAACTAATTTAAACATTTTCAGTGGAATTTTTAGTGATTAAACAGTTACCAAGTCTACCAACTAATTTTCCCTTTCAAAGAGAGAAAACAAATCCAAGATTAAAAAAAAAAAAAACTACCAAATTAATATGATAAATGTTTGGAAATCTATTCATTATAATTCATCACACATCAAAAAAACATAAAAACCTTTGTTATTTGAATGTGTATCACATGCATATATATATATATATATATATATATATATATACACATATATGTAATTTGTATTGACGTGAAATTCACATAAGATACAATTAACCACTTTGTATATTCAGTGCCATTTAGTGCACTCACAATGTTAGGCCACTACAAACGCTCCTTAGTTTCACCCTACGACAGTACCTTACACCCATTAAGTAATCACTCCTCATTCCTTCTTATTTCATCCTCTGACAATAACTAATGAAGTTTTCTGTCTCCATGAATTTGCTGAATACAGATATTTCATATGAAAGGTATTATATAATATGTGAACTTTTATGTCGGGCTTCTTTTACTTAGTATATACTTTTATGTTTTATCAAAGGTACGGTATTATCAGAGCTGGAGTTATTCTTCTATTGTAGATCACTAGTCTAGCATGATCAAGGTCCTAGGCTTGATCCCCAACACCATCACCACTATTAATATGCATTATTAATATCCACTTCTTTTTATGGCTAAATAATACCTTACTATATACATATACCACTTCTCATTAATCAATTCAACTAACAGATATGTGGACTATTTCCACATCTTGACTGTTACAAGGCTGCTATAAACATTTGTGTGTACAAGTTTCTGTGTGGGCACATTCTTTAAATTCTCTTGGATATATAACAAGGAGTAGAACTGCTATGCCATATGGTAATTCTATGTTTCACTTCTGAGGAACTGCCAAACTATTTTCCACAACAGCTATACCACTTTATATTCTCACTATATATGTTTTAATTTAATAATTAAAATCAAAATAACTTCTCAAAATAAATTATATTACACTCATCAGAAGAATCCTATGTGGCCACTATGAAGAATGTAGTTCCTTTTTATGTACTGGCATAGAAATATGTCCTCAATTAACTCATGCAATAAACACATCTTGGCTGACTATACTGAGCCAGACATTGTATAGGTCCTAAAGCTAAAACAGTTAATAAGACAAATAATGAGAAGGACAAGTAGACAGTAAACAAATCATTACACAAAAATTATTTAATGATAAATGAAATAATTATAATCACTGTAATAAAGAAAACTACATTAGGGTCTTTGTAATTAGTTTCAGAAGAATTATAAAGTAAGATTTCCTTTTATTTTTAAAATACATTAATATATATCTCTGTGTAATATAGATACCTGTATATAATCAAAAGTATCTGAAAAGCACATACAGATGTAGAAGATACTCAAAAAATATACTTCAAATTTTTATTAGATAAAGGGGATATTTTCTGCTTTGTATGTTTTCCCAGTAATCTTTTCTTTCTGCAATTGGAAAAAATAATTTTTAATCAACTCATATACTTACATGGAAAAATATAAATTCCATATTGTCTAGAAAAGAATGACTAGATCCCTATGAAGATTAAATCTTTAATAAAACCCAATGTTCTAAATAATTTTCTAAAACCAATCTGACTAAGCAATTCTCCTGATAACATTTAAGAAACTATTCCTCATCACCTTCAGGATACGAGTCTAACTTCCTTAACATGACATAGGAGACCACCAGGAGCTGATTACTTAGTGTGTCCTCACCTCTATACACTTCATTCACAATCTAGGCCTCAGCTAAACTTAAGTGACTGTGAACTCTCTACAAGCAATAAACATACTTTGCACCTTAGATTTTATATATGTAGCACAACATCTGGACACTGCAGAAGTTTAATAAATATTTATTGAATAAATGAAAAACTGACAAAAACTATATAATCAGATTCCAGATTCCTCATAAATTTGTATTAAATAGCTAAATTAAGTTTCTTGATTTTGGTCATAGATTACATAAGTTTTAATACCACGTAGAATTACTATCTTGGCTAAAGAGAAGTCTTCCTTTCCATTGTTTCTGACCTCTGGGCAACATCTAAATCCTTGGAATATTTTGCTTGATAAAGAGTATTTTTATTTACCTAGGGACTTTGCACCACATTAAAAAGTTCATGCTATAATGTGATTTACTATGAAGTAACTTTGGGATATGAAGATAACTTTGGGACACACAGCATCAACTGAACTTCTAGGAGGAGCTGGGCCCAAAGGTCAGTAACATGATAGTCAATCATGTCTAAGTAAATGAACCCAAATAAATACAGCACACCAAAGCTCGGGTAAGCTTCTCTAATTGACAATACTCTGCATGTACTGCCATGCATTTTTGCTGTCAATTCCACTGGGAGAGGACATCTGGAAGATACTCTCTTTTACCCTAAAACACTTCTTCCCTTGGCTGATTTCTAATGGGGTCCTTTGGCTAAAGTAAGTCAAAACTTTGAATGAACTCCCCAACAGCTCTGAGAGAATGGAATGACTAGATCCCTATGAAGGGATTACATACAGGCCCCCAAACATACAAGCTGTGTCAGAAGTGAAAGAGAACTCAGAAGTACCAGACCTCCAACTGTATAGATGGTGTCAGAATTGACTGTATAATTAACCCATTTAACTTTAAATCACTAGGTAATACCTAGGACTGTTCAAATTATTCATGGTGTAACAGACAAAGTGTATCAATAATCAAAATGATGAACATTAAAAATAAATATATTATGCTCACTTCAGCAACACATTTACAAAAAAAAAATCTTCCAAAATGGCTAAAATTAAAGACTAACAACTTCAAATACATTTTAATGAAGTGAAAAAGCAATGAAACTCTTAACATGTCATTTGTTAGTAGGAATGTGAAATGGCATAAACACTTTGGGGAAAAGTCAAGTATCAGTTTTTTTGAGGTTTTTTGTTTGTTTGTTTTTCTTTTTGTTTTTTGAGACTGAATCTTATTACATAGCTCAGGCTGGCCTTGATCTCCCTATGTAGCACAAGTGGCCTACAACTCACAATTCTCCTGCCTCAGCCTCCCTAGGGCTGGGATTACAGGCATGTGCCCAACTCTGGCATTTCTTCTATAACTAAACATTTATCCAAAAAATCATTTATCTAGTCTCACATAGCAATCTTAATATGAGGTATTTAAAAAAAGAAATAAAAAGATGTCCACAAAAACACTTTTAGTCTTAATTAATTAAAAACAGTCCAGGTATCCATCAATGGGATAATGGATAAATAGTAATATATATACTTACAGTAAACTAAAACTCAACAAAAACAAATAAAATACAAAATAACCAATCATCTCATATTGCCCTGAATTACTTGCCTCATTATTTTATAAATGATACTGCTTATATATATTAAGATACAAAAAATAAAAAATAATTTTTTATGCCAGAGGTGGTGGTTCATGCCTGTAATCCCAGCAATCAGGAGGCTGAGGCAGGAAGATCATTGTGAGTTTGAGACCAGCCTGGACTATAAAGTGAGCTCAAGGCCAGCCTGAACTGAATAGTAAGACCCTGTCTCAAAAAATAATAATAATAATAATTTTTTAACATAGGCAGCAAACTGGCAAGGGAACTTATATGCTTATATTATCAGCACATTAACAACATTTTCATAAATCTTCATAATTTTGCTCTGAAATACATGGCTATTTTTAAAGTTATTATTACAAAAAATACCACATCATTAAAATCATGACCTGAGAATACAAAATAAAATTTTTTAAAACAAGCAGAATAGATAACTAAAGCTACACAGAACTAACAGCTAGCAAGTTATCTGTCTCCTAATAAAAAAATATTAATTCACAAATATTTTCTGGATTTCAGATATGAACTAACATGCACTAAGAACACAGGCATATCTTGGAAATATTGCAAGTCTGGTCTCACCATCATAATTAAGCAAATATTACAATAAAGTGAGTGAACAAATTTTTTGGCTCCCCAGTGCATTATGGTTAGCTGGACATAACGTTACATTCCCATAATCCCAGCATCCTGGGAACCTGAGGCAGGTGGATCAAAAGTTCAAGCCAGGTTGGGCTACTCAAGATTTCCTTTCCCTTTCCCTTTCCCTTTCCCTTTCCTTTTCTCTCTCTCTTTCTCTCTCTCTCTCTCTCTCTCTCTCTCTCTCTTTCTCTCAAAAAAAAAAAAAAAAAACAACCCTGGGTGCTATACCCAGGACCACAGGACAAAAACTTATACTCACATTATATTTATCTTGACATCCCCCCATACACACAGGTGAGGCTTTTGGGAAGTGACTGTTTCACTGGGGCCTGGTCAATGGTTCAGTCTGTTCACTGTTAAGTTTATGGCTAGATATGGTGATGCTGGGAGGTGAGGTCTGATCTGAGGAGGGGTCACTACAGGCATGGCCTGGAAGGTTATATACCCCCTTCCTTTCCTTCATCATTCCTTGCTTCCTGCCACCACCATGCTATCCTGCCTTTTAGCCAACCTACAAACTGCAAGCCCAAATAAACCTTTCCTCCTTTAATTTGTGGGTATTGGGTATTGTGTTTCAGTGATAAAAAAGTAAGACAGCTGGAGTCAACTGAATGTACAACAGCATTATATATGAAAAGTGTATGTACCTTAATTTTTAAATATACCTTTTAAATGTTAACAATTAACTGAGCCTTCAGCAAGTCATAAACTTTTTGCTGGTAGAGGGTTTGGCCTCAATGTTAATGGATGCTGAATGATTAGGGTGGTGCATACAGAACACTGGGATGGCTGTGGCAATTTTGTGTGTTGAGGGGACACTATGGATTAAACCTAGGAACTCAAGGTATACTAGACAAATGCCGATATTCCTGCACTACATTCCTGACCCTTTTTAAATTTTATTTTGAGACTGGATCTCACTAAGTAGCTAGGGTTGGCTTCAAACTTGTAATCTTGCTTCAGCCTCCCAAATAGTTAGGATTTCAGGCCTACGCTAACACACCCAGCTGCAATTCTTTTTTATTACATTAAATATTTATTTGCAAGCTAGAAACAGACATCACCTTTAGCAAAATTTTCAGCAAGAAAGATACTGGAAGGTCTAACATCAAAAATTCAGAAAAGAATTCAGAAATAAGACAGACATGCATAGTATTGCCACTACTAGTAGTATTCTAGTACTATTCTACATTTTTCTGTAAGTTCCAGTCAACAAAAAAGAAACAATAACTTAAAGTAGAAAAGAAAGGGGAAAATTGTTATTAGACTATATAAATGTTGACATAAAGAATTAATAAGTAAGTAATGACAACATTCACCACGATATATGAATATAAAAATCAGTATGTAAAAAAAAATTTTTTTCCTATCACTCCCAGCTGTAATTTCCTAAAATAAGACAAGAATGAACTTTGCTGCATCTATTGACTCTTCCTTCTGTGAAGATTTCTTTGTAGCATGCAAGGTTATTAAAAAACATTTTGCACACAGTAGAATTTCTTTCAAAATTGGAGCCAATTCTCTAAAACCTACCACTGTCTTATCAACTAAGTTTATATAATATTCTAAATTCTTTGTTGCTGTCAACAATATTCACTCATCTTCACCAGAAGTAGATTCCATCTCATGAAACTACTCTTATTGCTCATCCATAAAAAATTTTTCCACTTAAAGTTTTATCATGAGATGGCAGAAATTTAGTCATATCTTCAGGCTCCACTTCTAATTTTCTTGCTAATCCACCACACCTAGTTATTTCCTCTACTGAAGCCTTAAACTCCCTCAAAGACATCAATTTCAGGACTGAGATCAATTTCACACCAGCTCCTGTTAATGTTGGTATTTTGACCTCTTCCCATAATTCATGAATGTTCTTAATGATCTCTAGAATAGTGAATACTTTTCAGAAGTTTTTCAACTTCTGCAATTCTTTTTTATTTGCCCAGATCCATCAGAAGAATCATGGTCTATGGCAGTAATAGCCTTATGCAATCTATTTCTTGAATCATAAGACTTGCAAATCAAAATTACTCCTTGACCCATGAGCTGCCAAATGAAAGTTGCATTGTCAGGCAAGACCATCAGAGTTCTTGGGTGACCAGGAGCACAATCAATAAGCAGTAGTATTTACAAATTAATCTTTTATTTTTAGCAGTAAATCTCAACTGTGAGCCTAAAATATTTAGTAAAACCATGTTGTAAATATGTGCTGTCATCCAGCCTTTATTGTTTCATTTATAGAGCACAGGCAGAGTAGACCTAGAATAATTCTTAAACACCCTAAGATTTCAGGGTAAATGAGTGCTGGCTTCAACTTAAAGTCACCAGCTGCATTAGCCTTTCCTTTGAAGGCTGGCACTGACTTTTCTCTAGTCATGAAGAGTCCTAGATGGGATCTTCTTCCAATATAAGGTTGTTTCTCTACATTAGAGTAGCTACCCTCCTCCATTATCTTAGGGAGATTTTCTGGGTATGCTGCAGCTTCTACACCTCCATTTGTTGCTTCACTTTGCACCTCCATGTTACAGAGACAACTTCTTTCTCTAAATGCATGAACCAGCTCTGCTAGATTTGAACTTTTTCTTTCCTCAGCTTCTTCGTCTCTCTCTCAGCTCTGATAGAATTGAAGGGTATGATCTTGGATTACACTTGGCTTAATGGAATGTTGTGGCTGATTTGATCTTCTATCTAGACCACTAAAGCTTTCTCCATATTGGCAATAAAACTGTTTTGCTTTTTTATTGTTTGTCTGTTCTAATAGCATTTTAAATTTCCTTTGAGAAATTTCTCTTTACATTTACTACATATTTTCCTTTACTCTCAACTTGCCTGCCTGTTCAGTAGGCAAGGTTGTCTGTCCTGGCTTTTGATATACCTTTCTTATTAAGCTTAGACATTTCCAACTTTTGATTTAAAATGAGACATAGGACTGGAGATAAACATCACTGTTGGGGTGCTTGTAAGTGCAAAGCCCTGAATTCAACCCCCAGTATTACAGGGAAGGAGAGAGACAGACAGAGACAGAGAAGCAAGCAGAGACAGAGCACTTGCCTGGCATGTGCAAAGGTAGCAGTTTGATACCCAAGCACCAAAAAAAAAAAAAAAAGTGAGACACATGCAACTCTTCCTTCCACTTGAAGACTCTGTAGGATTACAACTGTCTAACTCCAATATTGTGGTGTCCAGGAAACAGGAAGGCCCAAGGAGAGAGAAAAAATGACATCAGCTAGTTGGTGGAAAAATTAGAATGAATACATACACAGAATGTATTCATTAAGTTCCCTCTTATATAAGTATAGTTTGTAGCACCCCGAAACAATGACAATAGTAACATCAAAGACCACTAATCATAACGCACTGCAATAAAATAATAATAATAATTGAGATACTGTAAGAATTACCAAAATGTGCCAGGTGTGGTGGCACATGTCAGTAATACCAGTAATCAGTAGGGTGAAGCAGGAGGATGGCAGGGAGTTCAAGGCCAGCCTCAGCTATACAGTAGGTTCAAGGCCAGCCTAAACTACATAGCCAGACCCTGTCTCAAAAAGCAAAAACAAACAAAAAAGAATTACCAAAATGTGATCCAGAAACACAAAATGAGTGCAAATTGTTAGAAAAAATGACACTGTCAAACTTGCTCAACACAGTGTTATCACAAACTTTCAACTTGAAAAAAATATTTATCAGGCATGTGACAAATGCCTGTTTATCCCAGTACTCTGGGAGGCTGAGGCAGGAGAAACACAAATTCAAGCCCAGCTTGGGCAACTTAAGTGACTTAGCAAAACACTTGTCTCAAAAAAATAAATAAATAAATAATAATAATAATAATAATAATAAAATAAAAGGGCTGGAGATGTAATTCTGTGCAAAGGCCCAGTACTTTATGGGGAGAGAGAAAAAAAAAAAGGAAACGAAAGCACTAAAATGAGGAATGCCTACATAAAATGAATGAGACACAGGCTCTCAAAGGATTCATCAGTATCAGGCATAGACAGGTAATGGCAAGACCCACAAATGCTATAATCATAGAATTAAAAGTAGAAAGTATTCTGATTTCTTATCAATTAGGTGCCTTTAGATATGTTGATTTTCCTAACTATGCTTCAGTTTCACACCAGTAGCATGAAAATAAAAAGAACAAATACCTCATAAGATTACTCTAAGGAATAAATGAGTACACACTAGTAAAGTGGCTGGAAAAAACATAGCATATGGTAAATGTCATAAAAGTATTGTTAAATAAGTAGAAACATTATATTTCATAGTTTGTAATTATGAAGTTGATCCAGTTTAAAGAGTTTGCCTAATTTAATATACAAACCACTAACAAAAAATATGCTTCAAGTACTTTGGGTCTGAAATGACAGAAAAGTCATAATCTTTTCTCAGAAACCATCTAAAAGTAACAAAGGCAATAAGAAACATGATCTCCAAAAAACACTAGGAGACATGTAAGATTTAAGTGCAAAAGATGCCAAAAAGGAGACTATCTGGAGAATAAAGGAAAAGATGAGCATGAGGTTCCAAAACTCAAAAGCAAAGGAAGAGTACACTTTTTCCAGCAAACTTCCTAAAGTCACACAAAACTTAAACTCAGCATTTGCAACAACAAAAACAGGGAACATGGTCTCACAGAGTGAGCTGCCTTGTTCATAGTTTGAAGAAGTAGAAGACAGAACTAAATTAGGAATCACACAAACAAGCCAGGCTGGCAGAAACTGGGCTGCTGGTGGTGCAGAAAGATACCGGAGCCTGTGCTGTCTTCAGCACTGCAGCAGTCAATCTTCACTAGTTAGCTGAGAAAGTTAACTCTTAACATGCAACCCTGCTCATAAATAAAATTACTATAAACTTGGAATACAGTAACTACCCCGAGCTACCACCATCTGATATTCTAAGAAGTGCTACAAGATCTTTTCCTGTTCCTGAAGAAAACTGAACAGGAAAAACAGACAAAACACACTCTTGAGGAAAATGTTGCAGTGGAGCAGATTTAATAGGTAACCAAATATTTCAAATGAATTTTTAAACTTAATTTTAAAATAGAAGAAAATCCAACTTCCAGATGGAGCCACACAATGTCAAATTACAGTGAAAATGTGTATCTTTGTCTTCTTGATCTTGAGGGAAACTTCAGCCTCTTACCATTTAGTGTGATGCTACTTGTGGATTTATCATGTATATTCTTTGACATGTCCAGGAAATTTTTCTGCATGGGGGTGGGGTACACTGACGATTAAACCCAAGACCTGGTGCATGCCAGGCAACTGAGTGAAGTCCCCTGCCCTTTACTTGGACACAGTTGCCTAGGCTGGCCTTAAAACCTGCAGTTCTACTGTTTCAGCCTCCCAAGCACCTAAGACTGCAGGCATGTGGCACATGTCCAACTTAAGTTTTTTTCTATTCCTAGTTTACTGAGTATTTTTATGGTAAGAGTGCTGATCTAATGTTTTTTCTGCCTCTATTGAGATAATCATTTTCCTTTGTTCTTTTAATATAGTATATTTCATTAACTGATTTTCTTAATTTGTACCAACTCTGCAGGGCTGGGAGTGTACTCAGAGGTAGAAGGCGGCCTCAAGTTCAATGCCTAGTACCACACACAAATACACAAGAAAATCTGAACACCTTTAACTACAAGGTATAAACTTCATTTGGTCATAGTATATATCCCTTTTACTGTGTTGCTGGATTTGGCTCCCTGGTGCAGCTCTTTGTTAATTTATGCATTTATATTCCTAAGGGATTTGGCCCATAGTTCTGTTGCGGTATCTTGTTAGACTTTGGTTACAAGAATAAAATGATGGTCTCACAGAGTATGATAGAAAGGACCTCTCCTCTTTCATTTCAGAACTATCTGAATAGAGTTGGTGTCAAATGTTTAGATTTTTGGTAGAATCCACCAGTGAAGTCATCTAGTTTTAGACTTAACCTTTGTTGGGAGGTTCTTTGATTACTGATTCAATCTCTATATTTATTAAAGGTCTTCTGAGAACTTTTATTTCTTCTATTTCAACTTCTAGACATCTGACCATTTCATCCAGATTATCCTATTTCCAGAGAAAATCATTCACAGTATCTCTTCATAATTCTTTTAATTTCTGTCAAGAAATAATATTCTTTTTTTTTTTTTTATCAGTACCAGGGATCGAACTCACAACCGTGTGCTTGCAAGGCAGGCACTTATGCCACTGAGCTAAATCCCCAGCCCAGAAATAATATTCAAACTTTATTGTCTGCTTATAGTTATTTTCACCTTGTCTTTTTTGTTTAGATCAGCTAAGAGTTTGTCAACTTGCTGATCTTTTCAAAGAATTTAGTCTGGTTTCACTAATTCTCCTTATTGTTTTTCTATTTCATTTATCCTTGATTTAATCTGTGTTATTCTCTTCTTACTAGCTTTAAATTCATTATCTTTTTCTTGTTTTTTAAATTGTAAATTTAATTTGTTAAACTGAGATTCTTTTTCTTTGTCTTTGTCTCTCTCTCTCTCTTTTTTTTTTTTTTTAAAGATAAGGTCTCACTATGTAGTCCAGGCTGGTCTTGAGCTCACAAGCCCATGCTGTTCTCAAACTCATGGCAATCCTCCTGCCTTTGCCTCCCAAGTGCTGGGATTACAGACATGTACCACCAAGCCCAGCCTCCTTTCTGCTTTCTTAACACAGGTAATTTAAAGCTACAAATTTTCCTCTCAATATCACTTTCATTGTATACCATAAGTTTTGTTATGCTATATTCTCATTTTCATTTGTCTCAATGCATTTTCTAATTTCCCTACTGATTTCTTTCACCAACTAAATGTCTGGGAGCATGCTGCTCACTTTTCATATGTTAGCAAAATTTCCAGTTTTTCTTCGATTAATTGATTTCTAACCTAATTTCACTATGAGCAGAAAGATGCCTTATGTAATGTTCATTTCTATTGAATGATTATTTATGGTCTATCCTAAAGAATGTTCTATGCATACTTGAGAACTGCTTTGTTTGGTGGAGTGTTCTATATATGTTAGGTTTAACTGATTTACTATGTTCTTCAATGGAAGAGAACTGAGTCCAGAAAACCAAGATCATTCAATTAGAAAAATGTCTCTTCAACAAACAGTACTAGAACAACATTTTCATACACAAAAGAATTAAGTTAAACCTCTATTTTATTTCAAATATAACTCAAGATGGATTAAAGCTAAATATAAGAACTACAAAACCATTAAAATACGGGGTAAATTTTCATGACCTTGGATTTGGCACTGGATTCTTATGGGGTAATAAATGCACAGTCAAACAAAGAAAAAAAGTTTAAATGCACTACATCAAAAACATAAACACAGCTTCCAAGAAGATGGCGGAACAGTAAGCAGCAGAGTAAACAGCCTCTCTGAGAGACACAGTCCAAATACTGGAATATAGCATCATGGGGAAGACAAGAAGGAAGTAAGGGAGTCCCCTGAACCCAGGAAGAATCTAAGGGGAGAACTGAAGCCCAGAGAGAGTAAAAAACACTTAAAGAAGGCAGTAGCTGGTGGCACTTGGCCAAGAACCAGGTACACTGTGCACGAGGAGCCATTGAACCTGGGGACACACGGTCACAGTGATGGCAACGATTGGTGACCCCAGAGGCCAATGCAAAGAGATGCGGCGGTGGAGGGGAGCAGCAGACGCAGACAACTGCACTGGCTGGCAGTGAGTGTAAAGGACTCAGTCCTGCTGTGGGAGACAGCAATTGGCCGGGAGCCATTTTGGAGTCAGGCTGGCTAAGCCCAGAATCAGAACTACCGTCAGCTTCCTCCAGCTCCTAGCTGGGTGCAGATATGCAGAAACTGCTCGAAGTGAGCCCCACTCCCGCATGCATTCCAGCGGCCATTGCGGAGGTTCCCCGACAGTAGCCAGCTCAGTCTGAAGAAGCGGCTGGCCCGCCCCTGCACATACTACAGGGGCCATGGTGGAGGATCCCCAATAGTGACCAGCCCAGGTACACAGGCAATGGCCACCCCTATCCCTGCATGCACTCCTCCAGCCAGCAGGGAGCCAGCATAGACAGGGAAAAGCAGCAGACAACTCTGCACCCACACACCCAATGGCCACCATCAGATACTGGAAGCCAGCACTGGCTAGCAGAACCAGTCTAGCTTCAGAGAAATGATAGCCAACATGGGAAGTGCCTGGGACCCCACTACCCACTTACTTAGAAGAACCCAGGAATATGTCAAGATGAAGAAGCAAAAAGGCAGTCTCTGGCCTCCAACCCAAGCAGAGCAAGTCCAGGAGATGTAAATACAGAAGAGATGGGGAGTCACACACCTGAACTTTCTGATGTGATGGCAAACTGAAGTAAAGAAACAACTTCATGAGGCTATAAAAGAAATTAGAACAGAAATACTACCTCAGGTAAAAGAAATGAAAAACATAATAAAAGAATTGCTAAGCACCTCTGAAGAAAACATAGATTTAAAAAATGGAGGAGCATAGAAAAAGGAGGGAAACCTTCAATGAAGAATATAAAAAAAAATTTAGAATACATGACAGATTCAAAGAGAATACCAGGAAATTAAAAACTCCATTGAAAGCTGGCAAAACTAAAGATAGACTATCACATTTTGAAGACAGATTTGCAGCTTGTGATCGCAAAAGGAAAGATCTCTTAAAAATAACAAGGAACCAGGAAGTAACAATTCAATAGCTATAAGACAACCCAAAGAAACATAACTTAAGAATATAGGTGTGAGTGAAAAAGCAGGGGTCAATACAAATGACATTAAAAGTCTATTTACAAAAATAATATCAGAAAACTTCTCAAGCATGGGAAAAGGAAGTGACATTCAGATAAGTGAGGCATATAGAACTCCAGCAAGCCATAACCAAAATAAATCTACAGGTAAAAAGAAGAAATGAAAAATATAATAAAAGAACTGCTAAGATCCCAGAAATTCAACACAGGAACAGAATATTAAAAGCTATTAGAGAAAAAAACAGACCACCTATCAAGGAAAACCCATCAGAATCACAACAGACTTCAACACAAACCTTTAAGTCAAGAAGAGCTTTGAGTAAAGAATTTCAAGTCCTGAAAGAAACAGCTTCCAACCCAGATTGATGTATCCTACAAAACTATCTTTCAAACTTAATGGAAAAACAAGGTACTTCCAGGACAAAGAACAAGTGAAGAAATTCATGACCACCAAACCAACCCTATAAAGAATACTGAAGAAAATTCTAGAGAGACATAAAAAAGACCATGGTTCCAGAAACAGTGGCAAAGAGGGATCACTGAGCTGATTAGACAACTGAATGGAGGGGAAAAGTAAGCAGCCACCAGCAGGAAAATAGCATGGCAGAGACAAGGCAGTGCATGTTAGCCATAACCATTAATGTAGATGGACTTGATTTATCATTAAGAAGAAACAGGCAGACTGGATCAGGAGACAGGATCCATCAATATGCTTTATACAAGAAACACATTTAACTAGAAAGGAGGTTCACAGACTGAAAGTCAAAGGAGAGAGAACAATGTTTTATGTGACACGGAACCAGAAAGAAGTTGGGGTAGCTTACCCATCAACTACAGAATGGATAAGGCATGGCATTTTTATACAATGCAAAGCTACTCAGCTATAAAGAAACATAACCTCACGGTTGTTGCTGGTACATGGATACAATTTGAGATCATGCTCATGGGTGAAATGGTTCAGAGTCACATCAGTAAATATTGTGTTGTCTCTCTAGTATAAAAAACTAAAGGTGTTAGTGGAATCCAAAATGCACAACACATATTGTAAAAGGGGAGGAAGTGTCTAAAAAGGTAAGGCAGTGGCCAGTATTTATCTATTATTGTGATTTGAATCCCATATTGTTTTCATTGTTCTGTTTAGTTTGGTTTTATTCAGTTTTGGTTTGTCTAATTTTATTATATTTGATGGCATGGACAGTTATTTCAAAGGTAACAAAATATATTATGGTAGCCATTGATTTCCTATTCTCTTGTTTTGAAGTCCTGTACTGCTTTCATTGTCTTGTTTTGATTGATTTTATTCTGTACTATTTTTTTATTATGCCTGATGGCATGCGTAGTTATTTTGAAGATAGCAAGAGGCATTATGGTAGTCACTGTTGATCTTGTATTTTGTTTTGAAGTCATGTATCATGTTGTTTTGATTGACTATTGTTTTATTTTGTTTGCTTTTATTCTCTTCAAAATAAAAAAAAGTAGAGCCTGGCATGGTGGCTCATGCCTGTAATCCCAGCACTCAGGAGGCTGAGGCAGGAAGATTGTTGTGAGTTTGAGACCAGCCTGGGTTACAAAGTGAGCTCAAGGCCAGCCTGAACTGTACAGTGAAACCCTGTCTCAAAAAGACAAAAAAATAAATAAAAAGTTTAAAAACACAACATAAACACACACCAACTGATTGTCAACAAGGTACAATATGCTAGCTCAAGAAACTGGAGCCAACTTTATACCTTAAGGAACTGCACAAGCTAAAATTATTAAAAAGAAAATATGGGGAAAACTTGTGACACTGGAACAGTTCAAAGTTCTAAGCATAAACTAAAAAATTTTGATGAAATAAATTTCATCAATATTTGGAAACTTTACTCTTTAAAAGACATATTTGATAAACAAAAAAGCAAGCCACAGTTTAGGGGGAAAACATATTTGGCAAAGGAACTGTATTTGGAATACACTGAAAAAAGTCATTATTTAACAATAAGTGGTCAAACAATTCAAATTTTTAATATGTATAAAATATCTGAAGACCTTTTCTTTTTCTTTTTTTTTTTTTTCTGTTGTTTTTAGAAACAGGGTCTTGCTATATAGTCCAGGCTTGGTCTTGAACTCATGGTAACCCTCCTTCCTCAGTGCTAGGATTACATGTATGCACATCATGCATAGCTAGAGTTTTTCTTTACAGAAAAAAGCTACCTAGGGCAACCCACTCAGTACCCCTTCTGTCTCTCTCAGACATAAGCTTTCTTTCTCTCAATAAATATATTCTGCTCTTAATTTCCATTGTTCCTAAAATTCATTCTTCAATTTTAGAGAACACAACCTCATACCAGACGTCTAGTAGGTTGGGAGTTTCATCCCCCTATATCATTTGGAGGTCTTTCACTGCGATCATTGGATGAAGACTTAAAGCTGTACACCTAATCCAAGATAAAGATGCCTAATGTCTATCAAAGGCCTCTAGAGCAGACCTGTAGAGCAATCCTGACAGCCAATCAACAACTCCCTTCAGCCTAAAGAAGACAGATCAGGGCTTGATATTCTAAATAGGTATTAATCACCTTGAAGAAGCCAGCAGGAGTTATTAATGATTGAGTATTTTTTGGCACTCAACCTGAAGCAACACAAGAGAGATAAGAAAGAGACAAAGTATGAAGAGGTCTTTAATGAGGGGCAAAGGAGAGGCTGCAGAGAAATACAGAGGCTCTCTCGCTAGACAAAGGGCTGGGGGCTGCTAATATTAACTCTCACTGGGGTGGTAGGTGCTACACTAGCTGGTGACAGTGGAACAGGAGTGACATTTTATTTAGGGATTGGAGTGACTTTGGCGCAAGCAGGAAGAAAAAGCAGGAAATCTATCTTGGGTCTAGAGCACCAGAGGAAGAAGACCGATAAGGTGCCTTTTTATGGTCTCCTCTCATATTGGACCTCTGCCATAAGTGGCAGGTTTATATGGCTAAAAACCTATCATTTAACCCAACCCCTTACCAGGAAAGACCCTATTCTGTATTCATGCCCACTTGCTACATGGCTCGCCTCCCCAGTTGATCCCAATTTAATTAACTATACTTGAGCAATTACACTCGTAATCTCATTGGATAACCATAGTTCTGTCCCACCTCATGCCCCACCTGCTTTGAGAGTTGCTATTTTTCCCCATCTTAGACATGTCTCGCCTCATGGTTTTGCTTTGTAAAAGTCCCTAGAAAACACAGTCTTTGGTAACTCACTCATGACCCTTTCTGTTTCTCTCTCAGACAGAAGCTCCTTTCTCTCAAATACGCTACTAAAAAAAAAAAAAAAAAAAAAGGCTGATGATTGAGCTCAGTGGCATAAGTGCCTGCCTGGCAAGCACAAGGTCATGAATCCAATCCCCAGTACAAAAAAAAAAAAAAAACCCACAACAATGAAGCAAGGTTTAATATCACTAGTCATCAGGAAAGGCAAAATTGAAACAAGATGCCACTAACAATTACTAGAATAACTAAAGTTAAGAAAACTAGCCATACTAAGTGTTGGTAAGGATGAGGCATGATTGGAATGCTCATATATTGCTAAGAAGAACACAAAATGGTATAGTCACTTTGGAAATTATTTTGGTAGTTTCTTTTAACTGTAACACAATTCTGTCAACAGATAAAGCAGTTTTACTTTTAAGTACTTACCCAAGGGAAATGAAAACATGTCTACTCAAAGACTTTCACACAAAGGCTTATAGCAGCATTATTTAAAATGGTAAATGAGTAAGCTGCAGTTTTTGAACCTTGCAAGAGTTTGAGTGTTTGTCCCCTCCAAAATTCATGCTGAAACGTAATTGTCACAGTAACAGCATAAAGAAGGACTTTTAAGGAGTGATTCAACCCAAAAACCCTGCACTCATGAGTGGGACTTACATCATTATGAAGGTGAGCTTGATCCCTTCCCTCTTTTTTGCCCTTGTGCCATATGATGATGCATCTAGAAAGTCCTTAGCAGATGCCAACACCTAATCTTAGAATTCCCAGGTATCAGAACTATGAGCTAATGAATTTCTATTCTTTTTAAATTACCTAGTCACAATTATTCTGTTACAGCAGCCCAAAACAGACTAAAACATATATTTATTATGAAAAACTACTTAGTAATTTTTTAAAGAAATATTAATATATGTAACACACATAAATCTCAAAAACTTTGTCAGTATACACTGACAAGGTATACTGAGTAAAGATGTCAAATATAAGCCAAGGATGGTAGCTTATACCCATAATACCAGCACTCAGAAGACTAAGGCAGGAGAATCTTGAGACAAGATCAGCCAGGACTACAAAGTAAGTTCAAGCACCTCATACTGCAGAGTGAGACCTTGTCTCAATCCTCCCTTAAAAAGGAAAAAAAAAAAATGTCTTCACTGTATAATTCCATTTACATAAATTTCTAGGAAAGACACAACTACAGAAACCAAAGATGAGTAGTTGAGACTGAAACATCAAAGGCACAAACATTTAGGATGACAGAAATGTTCTTTATGTTCAGTGTTGTAGTAATTACTTGACTACATAATACTCAATTATTAAAAATAAATCAAACTATATATTTTAAATGGATGAACCATACTGTATATAAACCATACAGTACCTCAATATGGTTAGTAAAAAAATAAGACATAATGAAAGTGCTAAGTACCAAAATAGTAAGTAATATCCTTTGAAGTAAGAATATTTCAGAACCTGCAAAACTTTAAAATTTTAAATTTTTTGTTTATTGTTTCAGAAAACTTAGCATGCTTCCATTTTTATAAGATCTGATTAGGCTTACTCTAGGTATCATATGAAATCATTACCTGAATCCCTATTCTGGACCAAATATCCATCTTCCATACTCCCAAAGCAGTATCTTACTATTGACTATATTACATTTAAAATACCTATACTTCTATATATCACTTTTTCACATCTTTGTAGTCCAAACATTAAGCTTTATGCTGGCACACAATTCAAACTGAAATAAAATATAGATACTATTCCTGCAAGAAAAAAAAAAGGAAAAGAAAGAGTTTGGTAACATCAGCATTCTCCAGTCATTTTACATTTATGGAAAAATTTATTTTAGATATTAAATACAATTACATCGATTTTATTGGAATTACACTGGATTTAATTTATAAGCTAAAGAACTGATACTTTAACTTGACATGCTATTTGTCTAACAGTCCCAAGATCCAAGCAATCTAACAGAGGTTTGCTAATAGCCTTTAAATTTTTTAAAAGCACCCTTGTATACCTTACTTTTGCAATGTATGAAACAATGTAACTAAGATCCCAGTAAATACTACCAATGCAAATGCTAAGACAAAAATATGAAATGTTCTGTGTTATTAAACCCTTTAAATAGCCCCCAAAGACCTGACAGTGGTATTTCCCCACTGTGCCCAGGACTCATTTTAAATGCAGGTTATAAGATAGCTATTAGGGACTATCAGTGTAATTCCAGTCCAGCTCACTTGGCCTGATTGCTTGGCATTAGTGAGAAACACTAACACTTTACACCTGGTACAACTGAGTAGCATACAAGGTATTACCATTTTAAAAAAAAGGATATAACTGTATGTCTGTTTAAGTGTGCAAGATAGATAACTATACTAAGTTTTTGTTAGTTCATCAAACAGAAGTTTATACTGTCATTGTTTGATAATCCATTTTTTATGCTTTGATTTTCTAACTTGAACAACTACTTCTAACAATATGTAATTTATCAACCACTTATTTCTTACTATTATTTTTTTTGACTAGCCATTTCTTACTGTTATTTTTTTTAATTTTGTATTATTTCTACCCTTTTTAATGTTTTGCTTTTTTTCTTTAAATAAAAAAAAGTACAGGGCACGTGTGCACTAAAGACCTCGTGGCGTTGTTCCGGGATAGGAGGGAAAGGAGCGATGCGTGCCAGGTGTGAGGGATACCTTTGCTGATACATAGGTTGTTACCTGGAACTAAAGGTTTTTCTGCTACTTTTTAAAACGTGTGGGGAAGGGCCAACATACGCAGCCTCTGCCTACACCTCAATGACCAAAAGCAAAGAGGAGAGGGCAGAAATCCTTTGCCAATGTGTTTCAGAAGAACCATAACCAACAAGGAAAGGGGCTGGGACCTCCACTATACACCTGTATGGAAGAAACCAAAAACATGACCAGAGAAAGAAACAAAAAAAGTCCCCAGCCCAAAACCCTGAGAACATTGATCCAGGAGAGGGAAATACAAAAGAGACTGAGGGCAGCAAACATGCAACATCAGACACAGCTTCAATAGGCATTAAGAGATATCTTCGGGACCTTGTAGACAAGCTCAAAACTAAAATATTAATAAATCAGGTAAAGCAAGATATAAGTAGATTAATAAAAGAAATACTAAGCACCTCTCAAGAAGACACAGACAGAAGAAGGGAGGAACACAAAAAAGGACAGAAACATTCGATAAAGAATATAAAGAAAATCTAGAATACATGAAGCAGATTCAAAAAGATTACCAGGAAATTAAAAACTCCATTGAAAGCTGGTAAAACGCCTTAAAAGAAACTAAGGATAGACTATCAAAACTTGAAGACCAGTTTCCAATGTGTGATCATGAAAGGAAAGATCTCTTAAAAATAACAAGGAAACAGGCAATAACAATACAAAGGCTAGAAGACGACAAGAGAATCTATAATTTAAGAATAAGAAACATGAATGAAGAAGCAGGAATAAAAACAGGTGAATTACAAAGGCTATTCAAGAGCCAGGCATGGTGTCTCATGCCTGTAATCCCAGCACTTGGGAGGCTGAGGCAGGAGGATCGTATGGAGTTTGAGACCAGCCTGGGCTACAAAGTGAGCTTGAGGCCAGCCTGAACTGCATAGTGTGACCCTGTCTCAAAAAAAAAAGGCTATTCACGGAAATAATTAAGGAAAACTTCCTAAGCATGGAAAAAGAAAATGACATTTGGTTGTGTGAGGCATACAGAACTCCAGCCACCTACAACTAAAACAGAGCTATACCCAGACATATAATAATCAAGATACCAGAAATTCAATATAAAAACAGAATATTAAAAGCCATCAGAGAAAAGAAACAGATCACCTATAAAGGAAAGCCCATCAAGATCACGGCAGACTTCTCGACACAGACCATCAGATCAAGAAGAGCTTGGGAAAAAAAAAAAAAAAGAAGAGCTTGGAGTGAAGTATTCCATGCCTGAAAGAAAATAATCTCCAGCCCAGATTGATGTAGCCTGCAAAACTGTCACTAGAAATTAATGGAGAAATAAGATGCTTCCATGACAAAGAGGAACTGGGGGAATTAGTGACCACCAATCCAACCCTACAGAGAATACTAAAGGACATTCTAGAGAGAGGAAAAAAAAAATACCAGGATTTCAGAAACAGTGGCAGAAAGGCCTCAATGAAAGGGGCAGGCAATAGAATGAAGGAGAAAACTAGACAAACAATGGCAAAAAAATAGCATAGCAGAAATGAGGCAGAGAAGGTTGGCTATAACCTCTAACATAGATGGCCTTGACACACTAAAAAAATAAAAATAAAATAAAGGCAGAGTAGATCAGGAGGTAGGGTCCACCGAGATGTTCAGTATAGGAACTACAATCAACCTGAGAGAGGGTTTATGGACCGAAAATCAAATATGAGAAAACAACGCTCTATGTGACACGGAGCCAGAGAAAAATAGGGGCAACTCAATCACCACCTGCAGATAGGTTGGAAAGATATGATACTTATGTACAGTAGAGAATTATTCAGCTATAACGAAGGAAAACCTTGAAGCTTTTGTAGGTAAAGGAATACAACTTGAGATCAAGTCCAGGAGCAAGAAGGTTTGGAACCACTTAGGTAAATAGCAGGTTGTCCCCTGAATCTAAAAACTGAGAGTGTTGGTGGGACCCAAAATGCATAGCACCCTCTGGGAGTGAACGGGGAGGAATAGTCTAAAAAAAGAAGGCAGAGGATATTGTTAATAGTGTACCAGGATTTAAAACCCACACTACTCACACCACTCTGCTTAGATGGATTACATTCTGTTCCAGTTTGTCTACTTGTACTAGATTTGAGGGTACAGTCAGTTATCCAGAAAATAACAGGATATAGTATGGTAATCATCCTTAATTTCCTATTTACTTAATCTGAAGCTCTGTACAACTTATACTGTTTTACCATGACTGATCGTAATCGAATCTGGTTTGTTGGATTGCTGTTTTGTATTGACATATTTTATTCAAAGCTGTTATGATTGATAGTATCAAGTCTGAGAATATAGGCAACTGCACTGAAGATGACAAGATTCACTAGGATACCCACTCTGGTTTGATTATTACCTGCCTTTGAAGTTTTACATTGTCTACAATGTTTTGTTTTTACTAATATTGTTATGTACTGCTATATTCAATTATACTGCTATATCCAAATATGCCTGATGATATAGACAATTCTATTGAAGATAACGAGACAACACAGTAACCACTGTAGATCACCTTGTACTGTGGTTTTATATGACATTTTTTTTGGTTTCATGTTCTTATAGAAATTTGTTTTGCTTTGTCTTGCTATGTTTTGTTTTTCCCTCTAATACAGAAAGGATAGAAAGACATGTAGAGACTCATGCATGCATAGCTGTTTATAGTCTCACGCTTTGAATGTCTACTTTGTATGCTTTAATTTTGTAACTTGAACAACTATTTCTAAGAGGACAATATGTAATTTATCAACTAGTGATTTCTTACTGTTTATCTTTTTTTTTTTTACATTCTGCATCATTTCTACCCTTTTCCTGTATTTTTTTTCTCTTTAAATAAAAAACGGAAAAAAAAGTACAAACTTTACTAATTTAAAGCAAGGGAGCTAAAGTAACTAGTGGTGAAAATGTACATTATACAATCTGGTCTCATACACTTAAGCAGAATATATTTATTTAGAAGCAGTCTAATGATGGACTGACTGAGCCACAAAGCCTATTATGTAAAAAACAGTAAAAATCCCTATCAGTAAAGCATTTCAATTTTTATTTGATGAGGCAATAAAACTGTCTTGTCTGTTCTTGAATTACTCTCACAAGTGAAATTTAGAGATAGTTCTACAAATTTGACGAGAAAAGTCTTCTGAGGTTTTTACTGGAATCAAACTAAACTTAAAAACTACAGAATTAGTACCTTACTACTGAACTTTTTCATCAATGAACATGGTATTTATTTATATTTTAATTCAGATCTTCTTTTACAAACTTCAAAGGGTACTTTTTAATTTTGTCCACAGTCTTGTGGCACAGTGTTTAGGATTTGCTCTTGGGTATCTTTACTATTCAGTGTGTTTATTATTGCTCTTACAGATGAGATCATTCTCCTATTGTTTTTATGACTGGTGGTTTCTAGTGTATACAAGCAGTATTGATTCATTATAACAACCTTCAAATTCTTACTGGTTCTCATACTTTGTATCTAGTCTTAGATGAATCCACTCAGACAATTTCACTAGTCTTTAAATGATGAGAATTTTATATTTTTTTCCTAATTCTATATGCATGTATTTTTCATATGTTCTGGAATTGACAGTGATATCAATCAACATTTTTCAAAGAAACAACAAATGAGAGGGCAAGAGACTGATATATTTCAAGAAACTAAACCGGGCGTGGTGGCTCACGCCTGTAATCCCAGCACTCAGGAAGCTGAGGCAGGAGGATCTTTGTGAGTTCGAGACCAGCCTGGGCTACACAGTGAGCTCAAGGCCAGCCTGAACTGCATAGCGAGACCCTGTCTCAAAAAAGACAAAAAAAAAAGAAACTAGCTTCTGCATTTGTAGGGGTTGCCAAGTCTAAAATGTGCAGGACAGTCTGGAAGGCTGGAAACTCTTAGGCAGGAGTTACAATCTTAAAGCACAATTTCTTCTTCCAGAAACATCAGTTTTATTCCTACAACCTTTCAAATGATTAATGAGGTACACAAATACTATTGAGAGTAATTTCTTTTGCTTAAAGTCTATTGATTGTAGGTGTCACTACATTCACAAAAATACCTTCACAGTGGTACCAAGTTTAATACTTGATTAAATACCTATGTACTATAACATAGCCAGGTCAACACATAAAGCTATCTATCACAGAATGTTTTATTTGTCTGTTCCATGATTTTAATAAGACAGATGTCTTCTAAGGCACCAGCACTAAGTGTAAAGATTGCAGTAGGTTTTAAACAGTACTATATATGGTATCCCCTAATTTTTATTATTGTTCCCACCCTATTATTTTTTAAAGCAAGTTTTGTTATTTTTATAATTTGTTGAAATTTAACACTACAGCCACTAATTTTAAGTACTTCCTATTTCCTAACCAATTCATTAAAAAACTATAAGTTTCCTTTTTAATCATATCCCACACATTTTGTATTTCTGTCTGTGCACCAGGAATTGAACCCTGAACCTTACACATACTAAGTGTATACTTTACCACTGAACTATACCCAAAGCCTCTACCCTACAAGTTTTATTGTATAGAACATTCACTGTGATTTTCATTATAATTTCTACTTTAGCTCTTTTAAAAGTAGTTTTGTTTGTTTTTGTTTTCAAATACAAGCAGGGAGATGAAAGCTTCAACAGCTGCTTGTGACATTTTTCAAAAATGTAACAAAGTTTTAGAGTTGATACACAGTCACTACCTAGATTCTGTTATAACATTTCACTACATGTGCTTTATGAAACATCTGTCTTTATCCACCTCTCTAGCTATTCATTAATCCATCTTATTTCAGCTTACCCCAAGCATCACTCAAGACAGTGCATTTGTTTACATACACCCCGAGCATCACTTGGGCTGATGTCATTTCAACCAGCTGACTCTTATATTAAATAAATTTGATAAGAATTGTCATTTTTAGGGGCTGGGGATTTAGCTCAGCGGCATAGGCGCCTGCCTTGCAAGCATGCAGTCGTGAGTTCAACCCCCAGTACCGATAAAAAAAAAAAAAGTATATTTAGAATTGTCATTTTTATATGTCCTGTTGTATTATTTTATAAAAATTAATGAAAAACATGCAATTTTTAGTCACCCTATATTTAAATAACTGAACTGGTAAGTGTTTAGAGCAAAACTGTAGTAATATTCTTCCCCTTAATTATTTTAATATATTAACTAATGTTAATATAAAAAGACAATATTTTGTCTTTTTATATAAATTTACATATGACTGAACACACATTATGTATATTACCTGAGTTTTGACAATTGTACAAATCTATGTAACCCGAGGGCTATCAGGATATAGAATGACAAGCATGCCTGTGATCTCAGCACTCTGGGAGGCTGAGGTAGGAGGATCAGAAGTTCGAGCCCAACCTGGGCAGCTTAACAATAAGGCAAGACCCAAAAAATAAAAAATACAGCTGGAGACATAATCCAATCCCCAGTACTACAGATGGATGGATGGTGGATGGATGGATAGATGGAGAGTGACAATATCTCTGCTCCCTTATACAATTTTCTAGTCAATTCCCACTCTTAACCTCCTTAGGAAACCACCATATTGATCCTTTTCAACCATGAATTAGTTTTGTCTGTTCTAGAACTTGATATATGTGGAATCATACATAATTTGTTGAGATTTCCTTTATGTTCTAATAATTATGATCAATTTTCCTATCTTAAAAGAGTTCATTTTCCCTCTATTGGATTTAGAATTCTGTATGTTTATAATTCATTAACCTTATTATAAAAATCAAATTTTGTTTTTGTTTTTGTTTTTGAAGAATACAGAGTCTAGCCATGTTTTATAAGCCCCCTTAAACTAGCAGTCCTCCTACCTCAGATTCCTGAGTAGCTGGATTACAAACATGCAACAGTACACCCTGCTCAGAAGTCCAATCTTCTATTTTTAAACTGCTTAATACATCAATTTCAGCAAGAGGCATATAAAAGCAAGGGGCAGTGGCAAGCATCTATAATCCCAGCTATCCAGAAAGATGAGGCAAGAGATTACCTCAGCAGAGCAACTGAAGGTCAGCCTAGACTACAGAGTAATTCCATAAAGAAAAGGAGAAAGTGAGGAAGGAAAGGGAGGTATGAAAAGTAAAAGAGTAAAAGGAAGAGGAGGAGGGAAAAAGAATAATAAAGATAGAGGTTTTTCTCAATTCCTCCTAATAATTTTATAATTTTTACATTTTCTACTTTAGATACATGTTACTAGGTGGATAAATCCACTTGCTTATTGAACTTGAAGTATTTCTGTCACTACTAACGATTAGACTTCAATTCTATCTAATAATTTCTTCTTAGTGTTTTCTAGAATATTTCACTGCTCTATTTTCAATTACCAGGTCATTATGCATTTTTTAGGTGTGTGTCCTAAGTAAGTAGCAACCTAGAATTTAATTTACTAGGGTTAAAAAAAGCAAAGTTGAAAAACAAATTGAGAAAGCATTTCAAATAAAGCTAACAATCTGAAATATTTTTTTTAAAAACTCTAAAAGTAAATAAGAGGGCCAGTATTGTGGTGCATCCCTATAATTTATCCCAGTTACTCAAGAGGTGGAGGCAGCAGGATTGCAAATTTGAGGCCAGCTGGACAACTTAGTGAGTTCCTGTCTAAAAACTAAAATGGGCTAAAGATATAGCTCAGTAGTAGAATGTTTACCTCTCCTGTCTTAAAACTAAAATGGGCTAAAGATATAGCTCAGTAGTAGAATGTTTACACAAACACACAAAAAAAGCAAAAGCACCAAAAATATTATATAAAATTACCTTCAAGCTATGTATATAAAGCGTACAGTATATGAAATATGAATTTCATGCTTATTTAGCTCTCATCCCCAAGATACTATATCTCAGTTTATACATATAAATATCTCAAAATCTAAAAACAATACCCAAAACACTTCTGTTCTCAAACATTTCCGATAACAGATACTGAACCTACAAGTGTCACTGCCTGGACGAGAAATAAAGACCAGTGTAGACAGTGGTTAAGGTAATTTGGCTATAAGTACAGTATAAGCAGTCATTTAAATAATTGTATTTGACCTATCAGTTCTACTTTTAAGTGTTTACAATAAAAAGATGATTACATAAATGCAAAAGTACACTCTGCTCAGAAGTCAAATCTTCTGAATAAGGACATCAATCACTATGCTATAACATTCAATAATAAAAAGTAATGAATGGACTGGGGAGTTAGTACCTGCCTGGCAAGTACGAGGTCATGAGTTCAATCCCCCAGACCAAAAAAAAAGTAATGAAGTACTTTAGATGTTATAATACTGATAAGCCTTGAGAACAATAAGTGAAATCAATTGGGCATAAAGAACCACATATTGTATGACTATATATGAAGCATCTAGAATAAGCAAATCTGTAGACAGAAAGTAGATCAGTGATTGCCTAAATCTGAGCCATTGGGGTGGTAGGAGAAGATGATAACAAAGAGGGTCAGGGTTTGTTTTGGTGGTAATAAAAATGTTCTAAAGTTGATTATAAATAATAGATGCACAACTCTGAATAAACAAAAAGGTTGTGAAAGATATGTTAAGTGGGTGAATTGCGTGATATGTAAATTACATCTCAACAAAGTTGTTTTAAAATTTTTTCTGCCAGAGTGTACATATAATCTAGTACATCCAAAAGCATAGGATTGAAAGCATGTAAATGCCAAATATGTACAAATAATATATATATATATATATATATATATATATATATATACTTAAATACTTTCCTCCAATATATTTAAGTAGACTTCCATTTCTAGCTATGATGAAATAATTGATCCAACACACTGGCATTCCCTCCCCAGATAACATCTAGAAACTGGACAAAATACATGTCTATATTATTCTTAGGTACTGTACAATAAACAGAACAGAAGGTATGTCCCATGTCTGCATTTTCCTAATGCCATCACAGGGAGATAGCCAAGCATGATGGTCTCTGTGAATTGAGACAAAGAGATCAGAACAGTGGGCTAATGGGAAGCTCAAATTTATAAGACAGGGTAGTGAAGAGGAGGCAACTATGCCAAAGGGACAGCTCCAGAAGTATGCGTGGGGGTTCCTTGAGTGGTTCTGGTTGAGGGCTGGGCTACACAAACATCAAGGCAGGATTCTATAAGGCCCAGCCAAGAATCACTGCTGAATACCTATGATCTCAACTGATACTAGAGGCAGTTCTCTGGTGGGAATTTCAGTCTGTTCAGAATAGACATTCCAATGGACATTCGGCATCCTTCAGGCATTCAGCTGAAACTCCAAAAAGGTCATACACTAAAGGACAAGTTCTAAAACAAATGACAAAGCCTAAACAGACTTATCGCCACATAATCAAATCTGGAGGATAAAACAATAAGACATTTACCCATGTTCGTAACAGCATGTGAGAGCTTTGAAATCGCTATTATAAATATGCTGGGTCATTTAAAAATACAATAGGAGAAATAAAAACTTAATTTCACTGAATATCTCAATCAACAGTAGAATGAAAACCAGGTAATACAATGAACCAGAAAACAGATAAACAGAAGATCATCAAATCTGAGAAACAAAGCACATTATGAAACAGTTTAATGTACATTTAGTTGGAGTTCAAAAGGAAGTGGAAAAGAAGCAGGAAAAAAGAAATACTTGAGGAAATAAAGGCCAGAAGTTCTCTGGGTTTGAAAATCACTGAACTATGGATCCAAAAATCTCAGTGAGGCCAGGCATGGTGGCGCACACCTTTAATCCCAGAATTCAGGAGGCTGATGCAGGAAGATCACTGAGAGTTGGAAGCCAAGCTGAACTACATAGTGAGACTGTCTCAAAAAAAAAAAAAAAAAAAAAAAAAAAAAAAAAAAAAAAAAAAAAAAAAAAAAAAAAAAAAAAAAAAAAAAACTCTCATGAGCCCAAAACAAGATAATTACTGGTATCACACTAGTCATCTCATACTCAAACTATATAAAATCAAGGCAAAAATTTTAAAAGCTATCAGAGAGGCTAAGAGTATAGCTCAGAGGTAGACCACTTGCCTAGCATGCAAGCGTGCAAAAGACCCTAGATTCAACCCCCAGAACTACCCAAATAAATAACAGTAAGAAAAAAAATCAGAGAGGGGACAGAAACACATAGACATGAACAAGTATAAATAATACTTGAAAAAATGAAGGCCAGAAGACAAAGGTATGACCAACTGTCAACCTCTAGTCTTCCTGTCTAAGCCTCCTAAGTAACTGGGATGACAGGTACATGCTATTGCACTCAGCTAATGTAAACTTTTACAGTATCTGTTATGTATAACAGACATGCAATAAAATGTTTATTATTTACTAAATCATTTAATTTTAATAGAATAGGTAATAGTCACATATTTCAAAATTCAAAACACAAGAAAAAGGGTATACTAGAAAAAGTCTCTACCCCCTGGCCCCATCTGCTATCCACCAATGGAAGGAAAAACAATATACTCCAGAGGACAGTCATACTCCAATTGTGGAACCACAGACATGGCAATTTTCATAACACCAAAAATAACATTTTCTTATGAGTTGGGATTATTTGGAAGCTCATAAAACAGAAAACATTTGGATGTCAAGAAATTCAGACATGAATGCCAAAAAGGAGATCAAATGGAATGTAAAAATAAAGCATGCCCAAGGAATTCAAGAACATAAAATGAAATAAACAAAAATATAGTAAGAGTCTGTAAATTAGTCCTGACCAGCACATGACAAGAATTCTGCAGCAGTTGAACAAAGGACAGGGTTACATGATTTTGTGCCTAGTTCCCAACTTAGTCACTGAAAAGCTAACAGCCCATTCCACACTTATAAAATGAACTCCTAGCTGTTCATCACTCTAAAGACTAACACCAACAACACAAAATAACATCAGTGGGATTCAAAGAAACATGAGGAATTAGAAGGATTTACAAAGGAAAACAACAACTTGCCACCACAGACTTCCTCTGGTAAAAGGCCTCAAACTTTATACTTCAAGACTGAATTCTCAATCCTCACTTATTAGGGCAATTATTCACCCAGGGATGAGTTTGGCTCTTATTTATTCCTCCTTTTACTCATTTTAGCCACTTCGCCTCACTTAAGTAAAAAGAAACCAAAAACACACAATTGCCCACAGGGCCCTGAGACCACCACTTCTCCAAATTCAGATGACCAAAAGTACAAGATTTTTTAACTATTCCTATATGCCTAAGAAAAGAATCTTAAGAGGCCACTGGCCTACTACCCTATCACCTATGGTGAATACAAAAACCCCTTTCTTCCTAGCGTGTAAGAAGCCCTGAATCAGATTTCAAGCACTGCAAAACAAAAAGAAACCTCCTAACCAAAGATACTGAATTCAAAATGAAATGATCTGAATGCCAGGCATTATGATGTATGCCTATAATCCCAGGACTAGAGAGGCTGAAGCAGGAGGATCCCCACGAAGTCTAAGCCAGATTGGGCTACTTAATGAATTCAAGACCAGCTAAGCTACATAGCATGACCCTGTTTCAACACATTTTTTTAAAAATTTTTAAAATGGTTTCCATGGAGAGTCCCCAATTCACAATGTGCTTGGGACAGTTCGAATTCCAACAATGTCTCTCATATTCTAACCCTAACATATTTTTAAAACTTTTACAGGAACCAATAAAGAATAAACTGGAAATGGATCTGTGCAGCAAACTGGGCAAAACTGTTAACACAGCAAAAGTCGTATTATTGCCACCATTATCTTATTTCTTGGCAAAGATTCACCTCCAAAAAGATAATCAACTTCTTGACCTCCTTTTCAGCAAGGAGGCATAAGAAGCACAGGCATAAAAAGCAAATCATTCAATAAGGTATAAGGGAAAATCTGTTAGGATAATTTCTGGTAAAAACTTTCTACCCTAAGCGAGGGAAGAAGAGAAAAATTGCATATGGACCAACTGTCTTTCCTTTCTCTTCATTCAATTCCTCAAATTGTTACATGAAAATATGACTGGAACTGTAGAAGCCATTTACCAACAATGAGAAGACTCATTACCCACACATAGAAAAATTGAAAGTACCAAAGACAGCTGACTTTGGTAAAAGAGATGTTTTAGTATCACTTGAGCAGTTTATCTTTTACACCCATTACATTTTGCAACCTAAAGATTAAGTCTTTAGAGGATAACTTGCAGGCCATAATTTCTGAATTGATACTCTCAATTACTTAACAAAATTACAGTCCTGTAAATTCAGAGTATCTATTATATTTTACATACTATGCAAGAGATACTTTACATGCATGACTTTAATTATCAAAATAACCCTATAAGGTATTGCAATTATTATCATTTTATAGATGACAAACATGCGGCTCAGAGAAGTTAAAGTGATTTGTGCCCATAATTTATGCAATTAATAAAAGACTAAGCACTTGGATTCCTGCCAAGGTGGGTCACCTCTACATAGTACTTCTTCCATTCTACCACAGTTACCTTCACTATCTCTCATATTTATGTACCAAAGCGTGCTTAAAGAGACTAGGTCAAGGAAAAATACACAGAAAGATTATTCAGCTTATCTATTCTCAGTGCCAATGGTAAGTAACTTTACTAGCCCTTACCATTTGGCTCAGGACAATGTCCTCCACTCAAGTCTGTAAACCATCAAATAACTTTACTTGCAGTATACTACAATTACTATCCCATGTTAATTTTAAAAGAATCAAATCTTTAACTCTTATAAGTAGATAAGGATCTATGAATTACAGCATATAAACTAGTAAACTGTTAAATCACCATAGGAAGAGATATTAAAACGCTGACTCTTTTCATTTAACTACATAGTAATGACAAAAAGTTGCATCAAAAGTAAAATAAACCAGACTCAGAAAGACAAGTATTTCATGTCTTCCCTAATTTGTGGAATTAAAAAAAAAAAGCAAGCCGGGTGAGGTGGCTCACGCCTGTAATCCCAGCACTCGGGAGGCAGAGGCAGGCGGATCGGATCATTGTGAGTTTGAGACCAGCCTGGGCTACAAAAGTGAGCTCAAGGCCAGCCTGAACTGCATAGCGAGACCCTGTCTCAAAAAGACAAAAAAAAAAAAAAAAAAGCATGAAAGAAGAAGGTAGACTATTATTAGATTAAGAGAAGAAAAATAAGAGAAAGGAAAAAGAGGTGTAAGGAAAGGCAATGGGAAAATGGGCATGCTCCTGTTACAATGATATATAAAAACACTATGCTGAAACCTAGTACTTTATAAACAGGCTCTAATAAAAAACATATTTTAAGAAATTTCAGGGAAAAAAAAAAGAGATTTCAGCTTTATTAAACAGGCCCTCTCAACCTGTACTTGCTCCTCTGCCTCGTATGCATATCTTCCTTGGTTGACCCCCAATAATTGATCATAATACAGAAGCATATATTTAAATTTTAAATTTATTTAATCAGCCGGGTGAGGTGGCTCATGCCTGTAATCCCAGCACTCGGGAGGCTAAGGCAGGAGGATCGTTGTGAGTTCGAGACCAGCCTGGGCTACGAAGTGAGCTCAAAGCCAGCCTGAACTGTATAGCAAGACCCTGTCTCAAACAAAGACCAAAAAAAAATTTATTTAATTAGCTGAAGTTCCATTTTTTTATTAATTTCAAAATCTTTTCTTCTCTCACAAAAAAAGTTAAGAACTACAGTTTTCAATCTAAAGAAATTCTCCCTCACAAGATTTACATTGTTAAATTTTAACCTGAAAGAACACTGAGAATAATTATTGGCAAATGAATGAAAAAAGACCTGAGTTTGGAAGCTGACATTGTGCTTCCATTTTTCATATTTAAACACCACTGAGTGTAACACATTCTTTTTCGTCTCACAAAGAAATACAGCTGCCAATTAAACTGATATACTATCTTATCACTTAAACCTTTATTTATATTTATTAAGAGTTCTTTTAAACTTGTTTGGTTAGAGTTTTAGCACATTTTACTCTTGTGTCTAAAAAAAGATAAAATGAACTGGTGTATAAACCGGTCACATTTAGAGTTGAATCACTTTTTTCACTTCTGAATCACTTTTTAAAATCAGCCATCAATATCTAAGTTTTTCTATATATTATACCTCTATGCTACCAAAAGCCCACATGATCCAACATTTGTACTCCAACCATTTCTCTAGGATTGTCTTCAAACCTGCCATTACTTATTCTTTCAGTTCTGGACACTGAGAGACAATAACAATTTCATCACAGTCAAAAGCAACTTTAAAATGTGTCTTCGTTTAACAAATACAAAGAATGTTTTTTCAAAAAGTGTGCTTATAGCCGGGCATGGTAGCTCACGCCTGTAATCCCAGCACTCGAGAGGCTGAGGCAGGAGGATCATTGCGAGTTCGAGACCAGCCTGGGCTACAACGTGAGCTAGCTCAAGGCCAGCCTGAACTTCATAGTGAGACCCTGGCTCAAAACGACAAAAAAAAAAAAAGTGCTTATAATTGACATAACAAACTTTGTTACCTTGAATAATACAACATTCTTCCAAGACTTTAATTTCCACTATTAATTGTAGCTATTGATACTGAATACCTACCATGCTTAGCATTTCATGTCTCACTTAACTTTTATAGATAAGCAAAATAGGAAACATTAACAACTTTTTCTCATATATATGAAATACAAGGTTCAGAGAAGCTTTGTAATGTCCAAGACTACCCACCTAATAAGAAGCAGAGCTGGGTTTTGATCTCTGGTCTACCTTCAAAGCCCTCCTCCTTTCTACAACTGTGGTGGTTCTCTAAATTTAGCACACATAAGAATCACGTAGCTGAAGCTACAGTCCAATGGTAAAATATTGACCTAATAATGTGAGGCCCTCAACTCAATCCCCAGCACTGAAACAAAACAAAGCAGTTGACTGACTGTTCAATGTATGAAAAAAATAAGAAAATTTACTAGTTAATAGTATGAATTTTGATAAGGAAAATATTTCAAATGATAGGGCCCATAACAAATCCTTTGGTTAAAAGCTTGGGAAATATAAATGTAGGGAAAGTACACCAGTCTAGAAATTAGAAAAAATAATTTAGAAATCATCAAAATGATTTGCTTCATGTCACTTATGGAAAAAAAAAAAAAGGAGATCATCGTATTTCCAGATACTATAAGATTCTGTAACTTTTCCATATGACATAATAACCTCTTAAAGGGAAGAAGACAAGATGGCCAATCAGTGGGCAACAAAATACAAACCCTCCCGGGAGAAACAACTCATATGCCAGAATAAAACACCCTGGAGAGACCCAGACAGAGGGAGATGGATCCTCTTGACACAGGAAGAAATTAAAACATAAAAAAGCTCATCAAATACTTCGGGACTACAACTGAAACAGCTAAAAATTATGGGATACAGCATTTTCGCGGTGACCAGCCAAGTTTGCGCCAGCTTGAATCCGCACCGGCAGGCAGAGCCGCCCAAACTCATACCCACCGCCACTCACTGAAGCACAGCAGCGCTGAAGTCGGGGGTTGGTGAGCCCAACAGAGAGCAGAGCGGGTGAAGGGACCTTCACTAATCCACGGTCAGTGCTGGGATTGGGACCCCCCACACACGGGAAGAGCGCAACCAAATGGGCGACATGTTGGAATCAGGCAGGAGGAGCCTGAACTGGGAGTGACTGTGACTTTAGTTGGTTGCTCCCTCCCCAGAGCAGATTCGTGGGACTTGCTTGGACTGGGCCGCGCCCCTGGCTGGGACCCAATGAGCTGTCCCAAATCGATTCCCTGTGCCTAGCACACACTAACCAAGTGAAGGCACCTGAAGTTTGGCTGGCCCGGTAGGGAGGGGCAGGCATACACAGCCGCTGCTTACACCTCAGTGACAAGAGCAGGCAGGAGAGGGCATAGGTCCCTCACCAGTGTGCTTCAGAGGAAACGTGGCCAACAGGGAAGGGGGCTGAGACCTGCACTGTAACCTGTGTGGAGGAAGCCAGGGCCATGACAGGAGAGAGAGGCAAAAGGAGGCCCTGAGCCCAGAACCCTGAGAGCACTGATCCAGTAAAAGGAAAAACAAGGGAGACTGAGGGCAGCAAACACACAACATCAGACATGGCTTCAATGAACTTTAAGAGATATGTTCAGGACCTTGTAGACGAGCTCAAAACTGAAATATTAAATCAGGTAAAGCAGGATATGAGTAGAGTAATAAAAGAAATGCTCTCAGGAAGCATCTCTCAGGATGATACAGATGGAAGAAGGGAGGAACACAAAAAAAGGAGAGAAACATTTGATAAAGAATATAAAGAAAATATAGAATACATGAAGCAGATTCAAAGAGATTACCAGGAAATTAAAAACTCCATTGAAAGCTGGTAAAACGCCTTAAAAGAAACTAAGGATAGACTATCAAAACTTGAAGACAAGTTTGCAATGTGTGATCATGAAAGAAAAGATCTCTTAAAAATAACAAGGAAACAGGCAGTAACAATACAAAGGCTAAAAGATGACAAGAGAATCTACAATTTAAGAAAAAGAAACATGAACGAAGAAGCAGAAATACATACAGGCGAATTACAAAGGCTATTCACAGAAATAATTAAGGAAAACTTCCCAAGCATGGGAAAAGAAAATGACATTTGATTCTGTGAGGCATACAGAACTCCAGTCACCTACAACCAAAACAGAGCTACACCCAGACATATAATAATCAAGATACCAGAAATTCAATATAAAAACAGAATATTAAAAGCCGTCAGAGAAAAGAAACATTACTTATAAAGGTAAGCCCATCAGAATCACGGCTGACTTCTCGACACAGGCCATCAGATCAAGAAGAGCTTGGAGAGAAATATTCCAAGCCCTGAAAGAAAATAATCTCCAGCCCAGATTTATGTATCCTGCAAAACTGTCACTAGAAATTAATGGAGAAACAAGATGCTTCCATGACAAAGAGGAACTGAGGGAATCTTGTGACCACCAATCCAACCCTACAGAGAATACTGAAGGACATTCTAGAGAGAGAGAAAAAAAAAATACCAGAATTTTAGGAACAGTGGCAGAAAGGCCTCAATGAGTAGAGCAGGCAGTAGAATGAAGGAGAAAACTAAACAAAGGCAGAAAAACAGCATAGCAGAAATGAGGCAGAGAAGGATAACTAGAAACTCTAACATAGATGGCCTTGATACGCTATATTGTTAATAGTGCACTAGGATTTAAAACCCACATTACTCACACTACTCTGCTTAGATGTATTACATTCTGTTCCAGTCATTCTACCTGTACTACATTTGAGGGCACAGACAGTAATCCTGAAAATAACAGGATATAGTATGGTAATCATCCTTAATTTCCTATTAACTTAATCTAAAGCTCTGTAAAACTTACACTGTTTTACCATGACTGATTATAATCGAATCTGGTTTGTTGGATTGCTGTTTTGTATTGATAGATTTTATTCAAAGCTGTTATGATTGATAGTATAGGCAACTGCACTGAAGATGATAAGATTCACTAGAATATCCACTATGGTTTGAATATTACCTGCCTTTGAAGTTTTATCCTGTCTACAATGTTTTATTTTACTAATATTGTTATTTACTGCTTTACTCAATTATACTACTATATTCAATTATGCCTGATAATATAGACATTCTATTGAAGATAATAAGAAACAACACAGTAATCATTGTAGATCACCTTGTACTGTGGTTTTATATGACTTTTTGGTTTCATGTTTTTATAGGAATTTGTTTTGTTTTGTCTTGCTAAGTTTTGTTCTTCCCTCTAATACAAAAAGGATAGAAATACATGCAGAGATTCATGCATGTGTAGCTGTTTACACTCTCACTGTTTGACTATCTACTTTGTATGCTTTAATTTTGTAACTTGAACAACTATTACTAAGAGAACAATATGTAATTTATTAACTAGTGATTTCTTATTGTTCTTATTAACTAGTGATTTCTTATTGTTCATCTTTTTTTTGAAATTCTGTATTATCTCTACCCTTTACATGCTTTTGTTTGTCTAAATAATAATAACCTCTTAAAAATGTACTTTACATTCTGGGTTCCTGGAAAAAAAAAACTTTTCTGAAAACATTATAAGGATAAGCAATACTAAGAAGGAAAAGACATGGGCTCTAGTACTTAGAAAACTTACTTGGTAAGAGGTTTTAAAAAGCAAAGAGAAAAAAAATTAATAAACTAAAAAGAAAGTAAAGCACATTTTTCTACTGCTGACAGCAAAAGTCAACAGGAAATGCATCAGTATAAAACCTCCCAAAGCATGGAATGTTCCTGATTAACAACAAATAAGTTATGTTTCCTTCTCATACTTCACTCCCAGCACATCGGCTTCCCAATGAGTCTCTGGAAGAAATGAACTGAAGAAGTAGAGGAGCATAAAGAAAACAAACTATCATAATCAGCTTCCTACTCCCAAATTTCTGAAAATGAAAAGGACAAGGATGGAAACTAGCTACATCCATCATAAAACTCTTGTGTTTGTAGCTTAAACTTTTATGTATATTTGTGTTTTAACTTCTTTTTTTTTTTTGATACCAGAGATCAAACTCAAGACTTCATGCTTGCTGGGCAGGTACTTGTGCCACTGGGTTATATCCCTGGGTGCTTTAATTTTTTTAAAGTCATAAAAATTTTTCTCTGCTACTCATTTCTTTATATTAAGAACACAAAATCAGCCAGACACGATGACCTACTCCTATAATTCAAACTTTAGAGGTAGAAATAGGAGAATTAAAAGTTCAAGGCCAGCCTCAGCAACACATCAAGACCCAGTCTCAAAATAAAAAAACAAAAAAGACTGGGGACACAGCTCACTGATAGAGCACTTGACTAGCATGCACAAGGTCCTAGGTTAAACTTCTCTCCCACCAAAAAAAAAAAAAAAAAAAGACAAAAAATCCATTAAACTTACTGAGTAAATTCAACTGAGCATAAAAGTGGCACAGGTCATAGGTATGAGGAATTCTAGGGAGAGAAGCAGTGGGAACAGGAAAGGGAAATGGAGGCAGATCCTACACAATGTAACACATGTTAAAAGTCCAAATTCAAAACTTGCTAATGATTTTGTTTATTTATTTATGGCAACACTGGGGACGGAAACCAGGGCCTACACTTTGAACTACATTCCAGTCTTTTTTTTTTCTTTCTTTCTTTCTTTAAGACAAGGTCTTGCTAAGTTTCCCAGGCTGGGCTGGAACCTGTGATCCCCCTCATCCTCCTAGAGGGCTGAGATTACCGGCATGCAACCCACAGGAGGTTTTCCCTCAAAGGTCATCCCCACCTGCTAGGTCAGACTAGAAAAGCCAGACAAATCATCTCTCTCCTCAAAACAGTCAACATCATGAATACCAAGAGCAGACAAGTCTCTACTTTTAACTCAGGATTATAGGCTGAGTATCCCTTATTCAAAATACTTTGGCCCAGAAGTATTTCAGATTTCAGAGTTTTTCCAGTTTTTGAATAATTACACAAGCTCAACTTTTTGAGCGGACAATTTCAGATTTTCATATTACAAGTGTTCAATATGTACCACTGATGGAAAATAAAATGAAAAAGCAAGTCAGAAACCTAAAAAAAGTATTATATTCACAGCTACATGGGAGTGAAGTGATTGCTTGAAACCCATCTTTCAAGTCACCTCATAAAAACACAGCTTCTTCCATATGAGCTCATATAAATAAATAGTATGACACCCTAAAAATGTTTATCATGATAGCTATGAACCAGGATTAAGACAAAATCAAATGGAACTACTTTGTATACTACTCTCATCTCTAAAAGAATTTTCATGAAGATGTTCAAAATCTAAAAAGACATCTAACAATGGAGCTGTACCTACTAATATGCTTCAATATGATACATTTAAAAAGCATATTTTTAGAAAGCTAGTCTTATACTTTGTAAGGTTTTTACATGAAAATGTCTTTGCTTTTAAACAGTTTGTTTTTTGTTGTTTTTTTTTTTTTGTACCAGGGATCAAATGACTGCACACTTTCAAGGCAGGTGCTTATGCCACTGAGCTAAATTCCCAGCCCCCTGTACATTCTTATTTATAAGCAATATTTTGTAAAGTAGTAATAGTAAATAATTTTGGTTTTGTTTGAACTATAGTATTTTTAATTACTACAGCACACAAAACTTTCCTACTGAAAATCAAAATTCTGTATTCAAAAACAGAAATATAGATCTAACTTTTTTTTATCATGTACCATTTTTTATTGTTATGCTCCTCAGTGAAAAGCATATATTCCTCAAAGATGCAGGAAGCAGACAAGCAGAAAAGCTTCTTTGGCTGGAATTGTATTACCTTCAAATGCTTTGAATGGGAATTTGAGAGACGGCCTTTGCTACTGTCACTAATTTTTTTTTTTTTTTTTTTTTTTTTTTTTAACCAGGGATCAAACTCATGACCTTGCATTTGCCAGGCAGGCACTTGTGCAGCTGAGCTATATCCCTGGCCCACTGTCACTAAATTTTTAAACAATATACAGTATATCCTGTCTACATAAATATATATACACACACAGATTAGTGCTAATTTTGCTGAAATGGAACCCTAAAGGATATATTTATTAAATAGAACCTTCATAGATTTTCAGGACTATTATGGTTTGAATGAAGGCAAAAATGCTGGGCCAGTTTAAAGCATTCTGTAGAGTGTAATCTGCATAAGACAGATCTTGGCCTGTCTCATTTCTGCATCCACAAAGAGTGGCTTGCTTATACTGAATCAATTCAGAAGTCAATTTACCAATCTAGTCTCAATAGCAACATGTTTAAAATTGGGAAGGAACTGGGTATGTAGCTCAGTAGTAGAGCATACTAAATGCACATAACTCTGGTTTCAATCCCTGGCACTAAAAAATAAAAGTGAAAACAAACATAACTCAGGAGTGTTCCTGCTCACTTGAATGTCAATTTCAAACATTATTCTTGTTAATGTAATCAAACTTAGGTAGGTATAACCAAAATAGCATGTATAGGAAAGGCCCAGCTAATAAGAATTTTTAAAAGATGAACAATTACATTATTTATCTGAAGTACATTTGATGGCTTAGAGTTTGTGAGCAACATAAAAACAATCATTTTGTCCAAGCATGGTGGCACACACCTGTAATCCCAGCATTCAGGAAACTGAGGCAGGAAAATCACAGTTTGAGGCCAGCCTGGCCTACATAATGAGCTCAAAGCCAGCCTGAGCTACAAAGCAAGACCTTGTCTAAAAAAAAAAAAAATCAAATCATTCTGGCAGGCGTGGAAGCACACACCTCTAATCCTAGCACTTGGAAGCCTGAGGCAGGAGGATTCCTAAAAGTTTGAGGCCAGCCTGGACTACATAGTGAGTTCAAGGCCTTTAAGGCCAGCCAGATCTACAAAGCCAGACTCTGACTCAAAACAAAACAAAAAAAATCATTCTTTATTTCAAAATGTGGAACTGAAAATTTTCTATAAAACACATTTTGAAAGATACTTACTCACTCATAAATAGCTGTAATAGTTCATAAGGTGCTATACAGTATTTCCAGAGGTAATGAGCAGTTTTTCCCATTACATGAAACCAAAGAAAAATTTCAGCACCTTCATTTGCTCTGTATGATAAGAGAATGAAAACATTCTTATTTCTACAAAGTTGAATTATGTAACAATAGTTGGTAACACATGCCATGGCCACCTTATTTTATAAAATGTGTTTAAGGCATATTTGAGCCATAGTAAACACTAAGAATTAAAGGTCTTAAGTAGAACACACACAACACAGGAAGAGAGACAGAGACTGTGAGAGTGAGGGACACAGACACAGACACAGAGAAAAGACAGAGAGACAGAGAGAGACTGAGACAGACTGAGAGACCTGATTTCATGTTTTAGCAGATAATACAATTTTCTATTCACGACTATATGACAATAAATAGAAGAACACATTGATTCCTTTAAAATAATAATCTGGTGCTCCCTGCTTTAGCTCGGTTGGCTAATGCCCCACTCTGTAAACGTGAGGTTGTGAGTTCCATCCCAGAGCCAGCAAAAAAAAAAAAAAAACTTTAAAATAATAATCTGTTAATCCTTGAACAACCTCAGTCTCTGCATTTACATTTTACACATAATATACACTACCTCAAATGGCACAATATAAAGTGCCTACATGAATCAAGGTGTAATGCAATCTCAACAGATACCCCTACAGTCCCCTAAAAACAAAACTTGTAAAGTATCTCATCCAAGAAAAACAAATAAAGTACATTTAAATATAATCAGTAATACTCATTTGCCAATCCAAACTAAGGACTCAAAGATACTATTATGGTTGATACATTGTGTCAACTTAAGAAGTTCAGAAATTTAACTGAGACTCAACTGGGAGCCAGGATCCTTTATAAATATCCTCCTCCTGTGTAAGAAGATGGCACTCAGGTGGCATGAGTGCTATGCCTGTCCTAGAAGGGAGGTGGTAGCCTGCTTATAATATAAGGGAGGAGAAGAAGATTGTTCTTCCCCCTTTTTTTTCTGGCTGCTTTTGCTGGCTGCTGCCTTGAAGTATTGCCCCAGTGCCATGCCACCCTGCCTTGGAGTCAACTGATTCTGGACTGAAATCTCCACAAATGGTGAGCTAAAACCTTCCTTTCCTTCATTTTGGGTGTCAGGTATTTTGTCCCAGCAATGAGAGAAAAATAACCAAGACAGACACAAAACTTGGTAAGACTTGGCTTCTAAATTCAAAGCCAGAAGCAAATGCAAAATGAAGTTTGTTTGAGATCACAAAAAACAATCAACTTTGAGAGGTAGTGGTAACCTGAACTTGCCAGGTGAAAAAGTGGGAGTAAGGGTATCAAAAGGCAAAAGGAAGCCAGGTGTGGTAGCACGCTCCTGTAATCCCAGCACTCAGGAGGCTGAGGCAGGATTGTTGCAACTTTGAGGCCAGCCTGGGCTATAAAATGAGCCCAAGACCAGCCTGAACTGCATAATGAGATCGTGTCTCAAAAAGACAAAAAAAGGAAAAAAAAAGAAAAAAAGAAAGAGTAAAAACAAAAGCATGAATGGAGGGTACACAGATAATCAGATCCCCTGAGTAGCCATAGCAGAACAAATAAGGAAGATAAATGCATTCGATTCAAACACTAGTAATTAAGCCAGAAAAGGAAGTTTACTAAGAGCCATGTAGGCTATGACAAGGTATTTGACCTTTATGCAGAAAGTCACAGAGAACTGACAGATAATGAAAATTAACTGGTTGCTAACTGGTGGCAATGTAGAAGACAGATTAAAAAGAAGAGAGTGAGAGGCTGGGGATTTAGCTCAGCGGCATAAGTGCCTGACTTGCAAGTGCACAGTAGTGAGTTCAATCCCTGGTACTAGGAAGAAAAAAAAAAGCAGAGACTGGTGAATGCAAGACACTGCTGTGATAATCAGGATATTACTATAATAATGTAAACAGAATGTGATAAGCAATAATACAACAACTAAACAACTATATCAACAATCTACATCAACTTAGCTTAATGTATGCCACATCTAAATGTACCACTATCAGGCGTGGTGTGGTGGTACATGCTTGTTATCCAGCATGTACGAGGCTGAGGCAGGAGGACTGCGGTGAGTCTGAGGTCAGCCTGAACTACATAGCAAAACTCTGTCTCAAAAAAAAAGTACTATCAATTGATCTGCACAATCCTTAAGGATGAATTGCCCCATTTTACAAAAGAAAAAATGAAGTTTAGAAAGATTAAGTTATTTCAAAAGTCAGTACACCTAAAAGTGTGATGGGGCCTAGACACAAACATAAGACTGACTCCAACATCCTTATTCGCAAACTTAACCTCCTGCACCAACATGCAGGACTCAAGAGAAAGAGAAAAGAATGTAATCAAGAAGTCTAACCAAGCAACAGGATTTAATCACCTATGACCTATATCCCACACAGGATCTTCACTAATTTTGCCTTTCTGAAATGCTTCTGAAAATGGATTAATTCCTTCATCTAGATTTCTACTAAAATATATCAGTACACTTAACAGATGTTTAAAATCATGTTTAACCACATGAAGAGTTTCAAATATCCTACATAAGAGTTTTTAAATCTTAAAAACTTCTTTACAAGGGCTGGGGATGTAGCTCAGCAAGAGAATGTGTGCTTAACACGCAAGAGGCTTGGGTTCAATAGCCCATACTGCTTTAAAAAAGTCCTGCTCACACCTGTAATCCCAGCCTCAGGAGGGAAGATTATGAGTTTGTAATCAGCCTGAGTAACAGAGCAAGTTCAGGGCCAGCCTGAACTACATAGCAAGACCCTGCCTAAAAAATTTAAAAAAAAAAAAAAATAATTAAAGAGCTAGGAATATAACTAATAGTGAAGACCCTGGGTTCAATCCCCAGCACTGGAGGGGAAAAAAATCCTTGTACACGCCTAAAATTAAAAATAAAAAAAGGAAGGAAAGGAGAAAGAGAAACCAAACAAACAAACACAAAATCAAAATAGAGGCCTTTTCAGTCAGAAAAATGGCACTCCTGGTATATTCAAGATGCATAAGGTAGGTTTATATGCCTTAATCAGAAACCCTAAAAGAAAGTACATAGAAATTAGGCATGGTGGTGTATGTAGTCCCAACACTGAAAGTTTGAGGCAGAAGGCTTACAAGGTTGAGCCCAGCCTAGGCAATTTAGCAACTTAGTGAGACCTTGTCTCAAATTACAGGAGGCATGGGGAGGCATAACTGCACTTACAGCTCAGTGCAAAAGCCCTGGTTTCAATCCCCAGTAACACATACAGATATACATACATACATACACACCCACACAGAGAAAAGAAAGAGGGGAAAAAAAGAGATACAGCAAAAATGATCATAAATAGCAGCTAAGTTAAATATGAGCAAGGCAAAAAAGAAATTTCTTAAACTGAAACCTTCACACCATAAATAATTCGGCTATTCAAACATGTAATTACATTATAACAGCATAAAAGTAATTCTTTTAATGAAGCCAATGTAAATGTGAAGTTACTGTGCCATAAGAAAAACAGGCAACTGATGAGGCTTACAGGCCCAATTCCAATCTGATAACCATGTCAGTAAAAGAGAATAAGAACTGCAGCCATTCCATTTCAGCAGGCAAAGTATCTTCTACCCTTTACAAAAATATCTACTAAACTATCAGTTTGTACCACCAGACTGTTAAATAAGTGGCATTTCCATCAATGAAATAAATCATGCTTTCCTCTAGATAAATACTTTTCTCTCGCTTGTATTAAGGATTGAACCTACAGCCTTCAGGCTGAACTACATCATCAGTTCTTTTTCACTTTGAGACAGGGTCTTTGCTAAGTAACTAAATTACCCAGGTTGTACTCAAACTCACAATCTCCCTGCCTCAGCCTCCCAGAGTGTTAGGATTATAGGCATGCACACCAAACCCAGCTGAAAGATACTCATTTTTACAATATTAGTAGTGTCTAATGTACTATATTCAAAGTTATATTGATTATGAATATAATTTTAATAACAAAATATAATGAACACAGTTCTCACTAAATTAAACATTCAAAGTGATACCTGTCATATTTTTAAAAACAGTACAGTATTAGCATATAATCATGTGAGTTTAGTTCATCCAAGAAATTGGCCATTAATCACAGGCATCAGTTTAAAAATCTGTGTAAAAGTGTTAAAGTTAGTAAGTAAATGTACAATTCAGTGGAAAGATCCAAAAATTTTTACTTCAATGATCATAATCTGACTGACAGACTTAAGACTTCTGTTTTACACAATAGTATGTGCACAGTATAGGTTCCTCCACTGAAGGAAAAAAGTTTGTATTGTGTTAGTTCCAGTTATAATTTCCAGCTGAGTCAAAGTTCTAAAAGCCTTAAAGCAGGAAATCCAAAAGGAAATTCCATCATCAGATCCTGGGGCTTTCAACTCAAAGGTCCTTTGAAACAGAGATACAGAAGTTCTCAAACTATTTACTATAACCTTACCTCATATCTTCAAGCAAATCGCATTCTGCTTGATGTTTGGCTTGAAGTTTTGTCATCTGCTCAACTTGAATATTTTTCAGTTCTTGTGTAACTTTCACCTAAAATATACCATATATTTATGAAGGCCTTATTATAACTTGAATCAAAAAATTTTAAGGAAAACACTTAATATTTGTCAGAATATGTATCTCTTGCTCATCTCTCCCTGAAGCCCCTAAACTCATTATTTGTCATCTAGTTTTATTCCTGAAGATACTTAATGGAAAAAAAAGGCTCAATGAAAACATGAGTATAAAAATTTTACAGATTAAAGAAGTGCAAAATAAACTGCCAATCATTCTATTTCATGCACAAGATGAGCACACATTTAGGCCTTACAGTTTTACAAGAGCCTATCTTCTATTTTTTCCAAAAATAGATTCAGACATTAGCCACCAGAAGAGGTGAGCAGAGTGCAGACAGAAGAAAGCATAACAGTACCTAATACCCAGTTACCAAAATTTACACAATCATGAAACAATATGCAAGAATCAACTACATAAATTACTCCACAATGGCTTCAAGAAAGCACACAAATCTCAGGATGATACCCTCCATTCACTGACAGCACATCAAATCACAATCTCTTCCTCACAAAGGAGCAAGCAAAAGTGACCTTCCAGTATATGCAAAGGCTTTTAAACTAACCCAGCAAGCCAGGCCCGGTGGTGGCACCACTTCAGACAGTAAGAACCACAAATGCCAGCTGGGTGCCTCACCCACCAGACCCGACCCCAGGATTCCAGGTTAAGGTGGTGGAATCCTAGCCTCTGAAACAGGCTAACCAAAGGGGTGGGGGTATATTATGGCAAAGAAAAGGACTCATTTAACTGGAGAATTCCGGGTTATGAAAGAGAAAGAAGCAGCAGCAGACATGGGTGAGTTAGGCATTTGGCAAATATTTGTCCCCGAGGGAAGGAAAGAATGGCCTCCTCCATCTAGTGTCCAAAGTAGACACTAGGCATCCATCAGCAGGATTATAACAAGGATACAACCTCGGCCTCTGGGAAAGCAAGAGAAGGGCGCAGCAGGGAAGCTGCTGACAAGCCAGGAGTATACCGGTCACTCCCACCCTGGCCATCTAAGCCCGGATCGCCGAGCACACACCACGCAAACCCTGGGGACAACGCCATCTCCTCCTTGCCCCCTGGCCCAGGGGCGGGGCAAGAGTAGCGGCATAAAGGCAGGACCCCTTCAATATTTAATTTGCTTTCCCCTGAGGTGGAAGGGCGGTGACTATTCCAACTTCTTTTCCGCAGCCCCGTGGGAAAAGCAGGCCAACCCTTCGGGTTAAGCTAAAAACAAATTCCTCGCAAATGTGCACACGGGAGGGGTGGCGACAAGGGGCTGGAGGGCTCAAACCTGGTGCAGACTAAACAATCATACACGCACAAGGCTCTGTAAATCTATAGGGGTTCCCCTTCTCCCCGCCTCCCCTCGGTGCTGCTCCGAGAATGCACTTTGCAGCGGGTAGCACTACTATGCAGGGGCACACACGCAAATACAAGCCCGAAACTCTTGTGAAATGCCTGGGGGTCTCCAGGGCAGTGGACGAGACCAGCCCCGACCACCCCTTGATGAGAAACGCCTCTCACACACACGTCCCCTGCCTGGAGCCCGCAGCAACTCAGTGACAAGCCAGAGGCAAGAGCGGTCATAGCCCTCTGCGGTAAGGGGGAGGGGGAGCAGAGGTCGCCCCAGCTACGTTCCTCGTATGCATCCCACTTCCCAAAACCCTAAAGCTTCCCGGCTGCGTCCTACCTTCCTCGGCGGCGGCTGCATGATGCTGAAGGGACATCAATCCTCCCCCGACGGCGGCGTTAGCAAGGACGACGAGGAGGGCCGGAGAGGAGGGGGTGGCCCAGCGAGCGAGGGCGCGCGTGTGTGAAAGGAGAACCCGAGGAGGACTCGCCCCGGAGGCAGCAAGGCCGGCGGGGAGCAGAAGGACCCAGGGGTTCCAGCGAGTGTGGGGAAAGAGCAGAGGAGCGCCAGGAAGGCCTGCGGCCCCGGGGGGTGTGAGAGAAGGAGGCGGAGACCAAGAGGGGGCGGGGGCCGGGAGCGGGGGCGCTAGGGTCTCCCGGTTCTGGGAGCCGCGGGTAAAGTGCAGCCGCGTCGTCCGCGATCCCCGCCCGCCGCCGGCTCCGCTGCCCTCTACCCTCTCCACCCACTCGGGCAGCCCGGCCCTCGCGGTGCCCAATGCCCCCGCCCGACCCGGGGAAGAGGAAGGCGGGGCAGCGCTCCCCGCGAGGGCTCCACCACTCAGGCCGCGGGAATTTCCGGCCTCACCGCGAGCGCAGCGCCCCGCTCCGGCAGCGGAGGGAACCGCTCAGTTCAACGCCGGGTTCGCGGGCCCGGGCAGCTTGCAGAGAAGAAACGAGGCCTCGCACTGCGGCAGGGCTCCGTACCGCGGCAGGGGAAGGGGTGATCTAATGGATTGGTCGGCAGGTGGGAGGATAGAGACGCTAGCGGAGCGCGAAAATCCCCCCTTGCTCTCCGAGAGTGGCACATTCCAAACGCCTCCTGTCCTCCTCCCCCACACCGAGATCTTGCCGGGGGCTTCCCGCGCGCTTTCCCGCCAGCCCGCGGGGGCGCGCACGTGGGCGGGACAGGCTTGCAGCCGACGCACGCGCATAGGCCGCCCTCCCCCGCCTCTGCAGGCTTTGGCTGGTGCGGCGTTAGATTTGAGGGTGGGAGTTTTGGGGGGCAGCGTTCCCTGGAAGATTTTTTACATTGGGGAGGAGGCAGCATGCCCTTTGTGCTTCCTCTCAGTCCATCAACACCCCCCTTCCCTGCCAACTATAGGTGCAGAAGGTTGAGTATGGGCAGACCTCTTACAACTGCCCGCAGGTGTCAGGCTTTTGCAAATGAAAGGTGCAGGTGAAGAAGAAAGGGAGGTTAGTGCTCTCCTGGGAAGGAGAAAAGGGCTCTTTACTGTGAGACACTCAAGTCGAAGAGCGCAAACTCAGGGCTGGCAGGGAACAGAGAGATCTTTTAAAGCCAAGGCCCCTGTCTCACAAATGGGACTAGAGTCCAAAGAGGAGTAGACATTTTCTGAAGATCACACAGCAAGACTAGAATCTTGGTCAGGAATGGTATGTGGATTGGAAAGAAACAGATTCAGTGACAGAGCACTTGCCTAATATGTGCACGGCCTCATTACCAAAAAAAAAAAAAAAAGGAAAAGAAAGAAAAAGGTTGAGGACAATGCTAAAAGTAGAGGCGACAGCAGAAGGAAGCCCTGGAGGAAGCCCTTGTCTGGGGGTTAGGGCCTCTGGGTGCCATTGCACCCTGCCTGCCTCTGACCGGCTGCCTTCCTGCTATGCCCTGCCTCTCTGCAGGGAAAGATGTCAGCCTCTCTTAGGCTCCTTGGAAGAGGGAAATACGTCTTCCCCTGCCCCGGGAGTTTCCTAAATTGGATCAAGCCCACAGTTTCTTCGGAAATTGGGAGTCCAGACAGCTGTTCTCAGAAGTATAGTTCAGGCAAAAGAGGAAGGTGAGTGAAATCTGGATAAACCAGGGTAAATTGCCAGATGGCCACATGGCCAGAAATTGGGAAGGTGTAACTTGAACCCAGCTTGTTTATGTTGAGTTAGCCTAGATTTTTGTGCTGGAAAGTGGTATAATCAGAGGTGTACTTCAGTCAGATTTATCTAAACTAGGAGTCTCACCCTGATATTTCTGGTATCCTAGAGGCTATTCAAAATTCAGCTCTCCACCCAGAGTCCTCAATTAGATCAGGAAAGGCCTGAGGGGAGGAAACCTATAGGTGAAGACCCAGAGCCTGGATCACTGAGAGGCAGCAGCTAGAGCCTAGACTGAAGTTAGCAAGGCTGGGCTGCAGTTTTCAATGAGTTATTATGAAGCTTTAAACTAATGATTTTCCCTCTTTCAGCCTTTTTTTCTTCACTTGAAAAATGGAGATATATTGGGACATGATAGTGTACTCCTGTAATCTCAGCGCTCTGAGGCAGGATTACTGAGAGTTTGGACATTTGAGGCCATCCAGTGCTACACAGTGAGCTCAGAGCCAGCCTGAACTACATATTAAGACCCTGTCTCAAAAAAAAAAAAAAAAAAAAGGTATACCAGCGTCCTGAGTGGCTCGTGATATCAATTAAAGATTTGTCCTACCACAGGGTTTGGCACATAGTTGTAGCTCAATAAACTGTTATTGACCCATCATTCATTGAAGAAATATTTACTGAGGTTCTGGTTTGTGCCAAGCACTGGGGATATATACAGAGATGATCAAGATAGAATGAGCCTACGCTTCACTAATCCCAAATTCCAGATCAACCATCCTACAAAAGACACAGCACTTGTTCAGATGCAATGTCTTGCACACAGGACATGCCTAACAAAGATTTGCTAGAGAAGTACTGGGGATATAAAACTGCTGGGTGTTAGGAGACTTAGGATTCAGCTAGGCCACTGATCTGCTGGATCTTCACTGGGGCTTGGGGTCCAACTAAAGAATAAACTAAGTGAATGAGTCTAGATGTTAGTAGGCCCTTCATACATGAAGTCAGATCCTGGAGTTTTGTTTATTTGATTTTTGGGTTTTTTTTTTGTTTTTGTTGTTGTTGTTGTTGTTATTTTGAGACAGGGTCTCACTACGCAGTTCAGGCTGGCCTGGAGCTCACTTTGTAGCCCAGGCTGGTCTCAAACTCACAACGATCCTCCTGCCTCAGCCTCCCAAATGCTGGGATTATAGGCGTGAGCCACCACACCCGGCTATTTGCATTTTTACTGGAGGCTCAGTAAAAATAAGGGACTTGCCCTAAAGTGATGGGTTTGGAAATGGACCCTAGTTCTTCCATGAAGAATGAAAGAATGGTCCTGTATCACAACTATTTAAAGGAATTAGGGAAAAGATGACAGTCCATCAAACAGCAAAACCCATCTTCCTTTAGATCAGCCAGACTGAGACTTTTGAGCCCTGACAAGGCAGGATCAACACCCCTTCTCAACCTGAAACAATTATAAAAGACTCATCTTTAGCCCTTTTGTACCCTAAAGAATAAGTCATTGAAATCTGGAGGGGCAGGGTGGGGGATGATAATGTGGGATAAAAGAAAGATATGTAGAACGGAGGCAAGGAAAATCATAATTTTAAAAATAAAAACTGCAACTTCAAGACACAGACCCAGCTTAATTTATTTTTAATGTTCTCCCAAGATACAATAAGCTTGGGCAATTTCCCTTTACCTGCACATGGATAAAACCATTCCCTTTTTATGTGAGTAGACCATCCCTTTTCTTCAGTATGATAGGCTTCTCCTATGAATGAGCCATTATCTTTCCATGGGTCAGCTATCCTTTTACAAAAAGCAAGACCCAAGACAGAACTTCCTACAGACTCACAAATTTCATAGTTTCCAACCTCTCAACCAGAAACATAAATGTTCCTAGTTTGAGAAACCACTGTGAGGGGAGTTGCTCAAATTATCTCCTATACCTCTCTCTCTCCAGAACCTGTACTCTTATTTCTTTGAACATATACTTTTAAAATTCTGACTAATAAACTTCTTTATGCCTTTTTAAAACAATAATAAGCCAGGCATGATGGTACATGCCTATAATCCCAGTACTCTGGAGCCTAAGGCAGGAGGATCGATGCCATTTTGGGGTGCTCCAGGGAAATTGAGTAAATCCTTATGTTAGATGCTGATGGAAAGCTTTGTGTATGTGTGTGTTTGTTTTTTGTTTGTTCATTTGTTAGTGTTGAGACAGGGTCTTGCCATGTAGTTCACGATGGCCTTGAACTCACTGTGGGGCCCAAGCTGGTCTCAAACTCATGATCCTCCTGCCCCAAATCAAGAATGCTGGGATTACCAATGTCTATGACCATGCCAAGTTGAGAGCCTTTCACAGTGAGCTGTAATGTGGTTACAGTTCTGAAAACTATACATTGATGAGAAAAATAATTGGGTTTGGGTGAACAGATGAGGCCATTGGGGCTTTGGGTCTGGAAAATCTGGGTTAGATGTCTGGTTCCTCTTCAGCTTGGCTTTGAGTTCTTGATCAGTCTTAAATGCTCTTTTCAGCCAGATCCTCTTGACCAGAAAAGAAAAATAATAACTTTTTGCATGGTAATGGTAAGAATTAAATGGGGATATTTATAAAGTGCCTGTAACAGTGCTGGCCATCAAATGTGAGTTTTCCCTTGTCTAACTTTTCCTTTGTTTTGTTCTGGTTTTGTTTGTAAATTTTAAAATAAAACATAAAAAGAAGAATTCCCATGGGGGGAAATTGAGCCTGACTGTGGTTCCACTTCTGCCTTTGATTTACTATGAGGACCTGGAAGTCCTTGTGTCTCTCAGCCATGGTTTCCTTACCTGTTATGCAGGAATTCACCATGAAGTTTCTCCAAGGCCCAGCTGGGAGGTATAGGATACTACCAGTCCTTCCATGGAGAGGAGCCTCCAGGCTGAAGTGGAGAAGGAGGGTCAGGCAGGGACAGCCATGGAGTTGTGGGGCAGGACAACAGGCTCAGAGGTGGCAGTCCTGTTACCACTGTCAACTGGCCTGTGAAGGGAGCAAACCCTGCACAACTTAGGAAGCCAGCCTGCCTATTTTCCCACAGACTGCCCAGTTAATGCCTAAACAAAACAGCTTTTTTGCTGCCTGCCGGAAGGCAAGGAGCCAAAACGAGCGTCCTGGAGGACTGGCAGACACCCTGGCATCTTGCCTGTCCTCCCTGGGCTCCTGCCCTTCCCCTGTCTGCAGCACTACCCTCAAGCCAAGCTGGCCCAGAGTGTGGAGAGGAGCTTCCTAGGGTCTGCACTATCCTCCCATTTCTGGCCTTCCTAAGTGGACACCCACACTCCTAAACCAACACTCCTGCTCCTAATCCTGCCTATCTTTCTAGGCTGGCCTTGGCTCCAAGATGAGATCTAATTCTTTCTCTGCTGCTGTGGGCAGAGCATCTGGCATCAGATTGCCAGGAGCTGCTGTCAGTCGCCACAGGAGGGAATTCCCTGGCTCAGGAAACCTCTTCCAGCAGAAAGGAGCAGGTGGCAAGTCTCCCCGAAGAGACAGATGCTGCCCACGCTGTAGGCAGAGCTAATCCTGGACTGAGAAGCATCAAATCCACCACCCCCAGATTTCTGTCTGTTGCCTGTCTATACCAGGCACATTAATACCAGCTCATGCTTTGTAATAGTTACTGTGTGACAGACACCATTCCAAGCACCTCAGGCAGATAACTCATTTAATTCTCACAACTTGAGGTAGAAACTATTATTAGCTTTATTTTATAGATAAAGTCTTGATAGATTAAATAACTTTCCTAAGGGCATGCAGCCAGCGTGTGGCAAACTGAGATTTGTACTCAGTTAATCAGGACAGTGTATGCTGTGCCAATTGACTGCTAGAAGATAGTGTCCCCCAATTAACCTACTGGGGACATCACGAGATGCTTGCCTTAGTTTCTAAGAATTCAAACATTTTCCTTAACTTTCCAAGCCTAAGAATCACCTACGAGTTCTTATACGAAAAACACAGCTTTACCCCAGATGTGAAACTGAATGCCTATAATCCCAGCACTCAGGAGGCTGAAGCAAGATGATCACCATGAGTTCAAGACCAGCCTGGACTACATAATGATTTTACCTATCATGGACTTCATAGTAAAATTTTGTTTCAAAAAAGCTAAAAATCTGATCATTATGTATATGAAAATTGTACCAATAAGCTTAATTTTTAAAAAAGCTAAAAGTAAGAGTGGCATGGTGACACACACCTATAGTAATCTGGCTGAGGCAGGAGGATCATAAATTCCAGCCTATCAGAGGCAATTAATTTAGTGTGTGACCCTGTCTCAAAGTAAAAACTTTAAAAAGGTCTGGGATGTAGCTCAGTATGAAGGCTATTAATTCAATCCTCAGTAATGCCAGAAAATAAAAAATAAATAAAATAAAATACCCAGCCCTTAGGGGCTAGGAGTATAGCTCAGTGGTAGAGCACTGGCTTAGCATGTACAAGGCCAATCTAGCACCAAAAACCACAGCCCCAGCCCTCCTCAGAAGATGCAATAAATTTTACATGGGAGGAGAAGCAGTGTCTGACAAAAATGAATGGCTCAATAGAGATTTGCAAAATGAATGAATAGAATGCTTCTAACTTCCCTGAGCCTCTGCTCACCTCTAAAATGGGGTTACAGTTCCCCACCTTCCTCTCCTCCTTTTAAGTGTGACTGTGTTGACTGTATGTGTGGGGGTGGGGTGGGTGTCTGCACCAGCTTTGCTTGCATGTGAGGAGTTGTTTACAGGCACATCCCACTGGATCCTAATAATAGCTGCAATAATAATACCTGACTATTTTAAATGTTTGGGAGGAGCAGGCACAGCTCTGAGGGCTTTGATGTATTAACCCAGTGATTCTCTCAACCTCCATTATCTTGATTTTAAGGATGGGGTTAAGGAATTTGTCCTGAGATCATACAATTAGAAAAACAGGACTACAAAATGGCACAAATGGCCCTGTTTCAGGGTCCCAAGGTTAACCACTCCATAAGTAGCCCTTGATCCATGAGAGCTGGGTTCTCCCAACAGAGGAATAGTGAAAGCAAAAACCATAGGTTGGATGGGCCTGGGCCGTGTTTGGGGACAATCTTGGGTAGTGAGTCCTGGAAAATGAGTCTTCAATGGTGGATTGTGACCTTGAGTCACCCTTTTGAATGTTTGCCCTTTATGGAGATTATCATGCTCTGTAATAGCCACGTGTGTTGGCTCTCATCTATCCTATCAGAGTTTCCCATCCCACAGGTCTTTCATTTGTCACTCTATTGCTAGCACCTAGAACAGCATGTGACACCCAGCAGGATGGACAACTGTCTGGATGGACAAATCTGAAAGCCTGCAGACCTACAGGAAGACGCACAGGGGAACATTAGGAGCAGGCAGCCAAGTCACAGAATAGGAGGCCCAGTCTTGCACAGGCCTGTGCTCTACTCATGCATATTCAGCCCTCTGTCTTCACCTGCTGACTGTGCTGTGACCTCACTGCCACTTTTCCCAAGGGAGGCTTGTGAGAAACTGGTCTGTAAGGAGAGGATGGAGTGGTTCTCAACAAGACACCTTGGGTTGGCTCAAACTAATGCTAGTGTCTTCTCTCCCTGACTTGGGGTCTTGACTCAGAGCTAAGTCAAATTCTAAGTCAGGCTCACTAGTGTGACTTTTGGCCCTGCTGCTTTCTAGCTGTGTGGGCTTAGCAGTCCAATTTGTATAAGTTCCATAGCTCTAGAACACCCTCTTATAGCACATTCACTCCACTGTGTCCCATTGTGTCTGCTCTGGCTTTTTTTTTTTTTTTTGCCACAGCTCTGCCCCTTTCTCTGTTTCAGTCACTGTGCATGTTAGGATAGTCATCCTTGAGGCCCATGTGACTTTATCATTCTCCCATCCTATCTATCTATCTATCTACAATGCTGGGGATTGAACCCAGAGCAAGTGTCTCTACCTGTGTGCTATATCTGCAGTGTAACTTTTCTAGTTCCTGTTTGTTTGTTGTTTATTTGGTTTTTTTGTGTGTGTTTGAGACAGGGTCTTATATGTAGTTCAGACTGGCCTAGAACTCATTGCAAATCCTCCTGTCTCAGCCTGCTGAGTGCCAGGTTTATAGGTGTGTACCACCACAGCTGGCTAACTTCTCTAGTTCTTTAACCATCAAGACCAATGAGGATTTTCTACATGGTAGTAGAATAAATGTTAAGATGAAGCTTCACCTTTTTTCTCTGGGGCAACTGGAAAAGCCTCCTCCAACCCAGTGCTGACCTCAGGGAGGTGAAAGCATCAAAGTATCATCCAGATATTCCGTATGGGTGGTCATCTGGGCATATCTAGAGGTGGTTAAGATCCTCCTGTACCACACCCCTTGCACTCTGACATAGGAGGCTGACCTCTGTGGGCTCCATGTCCACAGAGGCTTCTACTTGGGTTGGTTTGACAATGAGGAGATTAGAGGATGAAAAGGAGACAGTGGACTGTTTTTCTCCCTGTTTTCTTCCTGATCACAGTTCTTGCCAGGCAGCTCTACCTCCCACTAGGCAACATGTTTCCCGACCCCTCAATACTAGGGGGCAAGAGTCTCCTACTTTTTCCAGTCTCCATGTGAATGTCTCACCATTTCTTTTTCCCCAGCAGTGAAGTCAAGGCCTTCACGCTGAACTGCATCCCCAGCACATCCCCACACACACACACACCTTGTTTTTTAAATTTAGAGATAGGGAACTTCTTCTTGTTGTTCTTTTTTTTTTTTTTTTTTTTGAGGCAGAGTCTCACTATGCAGTTCAGGCTGGCCTGGAGCTCACTTTGTAGCCAGGATGGTCTCGAACTTGCCTCAGCCTCCCAAGTGCTGTGATTACAGGCGTGTGCCACCACACCAGGTGAGATAGGGAACATTTAGCTAAATTGTCTAGGCTGGGCTCAAACTTGCAATCCTCCTGCCTCAGTCTGCTTGAGTTCTGGGATTATAGGCATATGCCACTATGCCAGCTCTCATTCTCCCCTCTCCCTCAGCCTGCACACACCTCATTGCTGTCATCCTTTCATGAAACTCCTATCCTGATTGATTCAGGACTCTCTTCTTGCATATGCCATTGAGATCAGTCTGGTCAAGGATTTGCCCAGAACAAAGAACCAGCCAGTTCAGTCCTCAAGCAGCCTCCTGCATTAGTACAGGTAGATACAGTGCTAGCCTCGTTGGGGGCCACAGGGTCTGATTCTGACTTATCCATCACCTCCAGAATCTCTTATGGCCAGAACCAAATGGGAGAAGGGCCTCTGCAGCAAGTAAAAGCAATCAATGTGCTGCAGCAAGAGGACAGAGAGAACACAACACACCCCAATGCAGAACATGGTCCTACCACTGCTCAGACTACTTCAGCTAAGGGACTTTAGGAAACCTGTGGCTCAGAGTTGGCTCTCGGAGGGCCTGCTAGGGTTTGGGCAGAAACTTGAGGTGCTGGAAAGGTAGAGGGGTGGATGGTAGGGGTGGCTTATCTCCGGAGAAAGTGCTGAGGAGGGGCTTGGGAAAAGGAAGGAGAACTTAAGAACAGGAATAAGGGGCAGGGACATGATGGGGCACATTGCCCCCACACCTCCCTCAGGGCAGGCCCCACAGTTATCTCCCTCCTTCCAGCCTGGGCTAACAGTTACCCCAACCCTTTCACTTCCCTTGCTAACCACAGTTGCCAAGACCACAGCCACAGCAGGGCCCAGGTTTCAGTTCTCATTTCCTCCACACCTCTGAGGCTCCTGATGAGTTTCAATTTCTCAACAGGGTCAGGGCCTGACACTCACCTGACACCTTCGATCCTCTACCTTTTGTAGTCAGTCTTCCTAGCAATCAGAACAAGCTATCTAACCATGCATTCCTCTGTGCAAGACTCCTCTATGGCTCCCAATCACCCTCCAAATTAAGTCCAAGCTACTGCTGTTGCTGCCTCCTTCTCCTCTTCCTTTTTTTCTTCTTTTTTTTTTCTTTTTATTTATTATTTTTTGGACTAGGGATTGAACTAAGGGAGTACTTACCTCTACCCCTAATCCTTTTTAATTGTTTTGCGACAAGATCTCATTAAATTGCCCAGTCTGTCCTCAACTTGGGATTCTCTGCTTGAACTGTTGCCTCTGCCTCCTAAACAGCTGGGATTGCAAGTGTATGTTAGCATGCCTTGGAAGCCCACACTTTAAACATGACATTCAAGGCTCTTCAGTGTGTGACTCCAGCCAACCTACCCAACCTCACCCCTCAGTTCTGCCATTTTGTTGTCCCATACATGCCATGTGTACCCACTTTGCCAGCAACTTATCAGTCTTTTGCCAGCTTCACACTTCCAGATCTGCTGTTTCCTCTTCTTCAACACACTTGCCTCTTTTCTCTGTGTGACAAAGTCACATTTACCCTCGAAATGCCAGTTCAAAACTTCTGCTTGTATAAAGCTTACCTTCTTTTCACAGCTCGGAATTAACCCTCCCACATCTGCATAAGCTTGTTCAGATCTTGATGACAGCTCTAAGTTCCAACTGAGCAGATTTCTATTTAGCTACAGCCTTTTCTTAATTTTGTTTTCCTTCAAGACTCAGGCACCAACTAGGTCACCAATTCAACCTTTTATGGTGTTCTCTCTAATGAATCCCCCAGTTCAATTAAGTGCTCTGTGTTTGGAGCTTCTCAGTACCTATACACACAGTGATAATCATGCTGTCCCCTGTCTCCCACCAGGAAATGCATGCATTGCCAGCAAGATAATAGGCCAGGTTCCTTGTAACCAAAATGTTTTCTGTTTTCCTGGGGCCCACAATTCCAGAAATCCTTATCCCACAGATAAATTTAATCCAACCCTATTTTTGCAAATGGGAGACCTGGACCCAAAGAGCCATAGAGATTTGCCTGGGGTCACCCATGACCCAGCTTCAGGGCTTTTCCTTTGTCCTCTCCTTGAGCATTCACAACTCCTTACAACTCTCTTGAGCCATGCTACTCTCCAAGGATGGCCCCTGGCCTAAGCTAGGGTTCTGGATCAGAGTCCCTAATCCAGGTCCCACATGCAACTGTCCTGTGAGCTTTCAGGATAGAAGCTGTCAGATGCCCAGACAGTTTTACTTCCCTCCTAGCTGTAAAGATCATGCAGAGAGCAACTGTCAGCCCTCAAGCACTTCCATTTCACTAGGAGCCAGGCTTCCTTTATCCTACTTGGTAGGCAGCTCACAGATCATGGGCTATAACCTCTGTGCTAGCTCCTAGACAGTTTTATGTACTCTCCAAAGGACAGGCTCTACCCTTGGGAGACTATGGCAAGAAAACCGAAAACCCATTGCAGATTAGGATCTTAATCTTGATGAAATGTCATTTGAGCTGGGCGTGGTGGCACACCCTTGTTGTCCCAGCACTCAGAAGAGAGGCTGAAGCAGGAGGATTGCTCAGAATTAGAAGCCAGCCTGGGCTACACAGTGAGTCCAAGGCCAGCCTAAACTATGTAGTGAGACCCTGTTTCAAAAAACAAAACAAAACAAAAGGAAAGGAAAAGAAAGAAAAGTCAATGGAACTAACTGGTTAAAACAGGCCTCATGTGAGAAAATTCTTGGAGGATCACAAGCCTTTGGAGCCTGTGCTGGAGCCTGTTCTTTAAAAGATGGGGAGAACCTGGTCCAGAAAGGGGTGTTCCCAGAGCAGCATGCAGTAATGAACTCAAGGGTGTTTGTAGGAAGACATGAATCTGAACAACAGGGCCAAGTGCGTGCTGTTTTGAAATGCTTTTGCCAGCGTAATATAATTTTGTTTTTCTCTTTCTGTCTTTTCTCTCTTTTCTTAATGGTGTTACTGATGGAATCCAGAGCCTCATGCATGATAGGCAGGTGCTCTACCCACTGAACTGCAGTCTCAGTCCCACATTTTATGTTGTTTGTTTTGTTTCCCATACTGGGGGTTGAACCCAGAGCCTTTGCACTAAGCTATAATATCCCCTATTCCCTTTTCTGAGGAATAATTTCTCTAAGTGCTTAATTGCTTAGTCTGGGTTTGAATTTATGATCCTCCAGCCCTAGCCTTCCAGAGGGCTAGCATTATGGGTGTGTGCCACCATACCCAGTTTCTTTTTGTGAGGTAGTGTCTCCTTATATTGCCCAGGCTGATTTCAAACTCATGGGCTCCAGTGCAGGCTGCTGAACCTGATAGTTTTATTTTTCTGCCTCTCTTCTGCCAGCCTGGCAGGTACTTCTTCCCTGCTGCCTGGGTGAATACCTCCTGTCTGCAGGAGCAGCTTCTCTCCCCCACACCAACATTGGCTGCCAGTAACTTTTAAATGGTTCACAACCAGATCACTGAGACTTAAAATTATAAAGCTAAAGTATAAAGTAGAACAAGGAGTGGGCTGACATCAAAGATGAGGAACATCTTTTGATACCCAGAAGCCTTTTATGCTTACATGCTAGTTTTTAGCAGTTCTTCTTTAGCTGGGAGAAAAGTCCAGAAACCAAAATGTGGTTCAGGAATATATTCTTGTGGCTCTTAATCAATCCTGTCACAAGCTTACACTTAACCCACACATGCTTGGAAGATGCCTTTGGAAGGATGACAACAGCTTGCCCTTCCATTTCTCTCACACTGGTAACTTATTATTACCCCTAAAGATAGGAAGGGCATTAAAGACCAGGCAGTTCAGGATGGAGGTGAGGCTCAGCAGAAAAACACTTGCCTAAGATACTCAAGGTCCTGGGTCCAATCCCTAGCAATGCAATGACAAAACTCAGGAAGTTCCATGAGTTGGACTCATGAATCATTCCTCCCACCATTCTGTCTCTCCACAACCCTTATTGGAGACACATCAGAGTTTAGTACTATGAGATCCAGGAGGGTCTTGCCTTCAAGGAACTCAGCATCTAACAGAGAAAACAGACATGTAAAGAACTCTTACCATGGAGTGTGTACTGTGCCACTGGGAAGAGTGAACAGGTTTCTCAAGGAAAGGAGATGCTGGCCCAGAACCTTACGGGAGGGAGTCACCATGCAGGAAATGAGGGAAGGGCTCTATTATGGTTTAGACCTAAATTGTCCCCAAAAGTCTCATTCTTCTTGGTAGAGCCTGGTGGGGTCACCATGGGCATGACTTGGAAGGGTATATCCTCATACCCTTCTTTATCTCCTCCCTTCTTTCTTAGCTTCCTAGATATCATGAGGTGAACAACTTTGTTCTGTCTTGATTTCTGCCTTAAAACCAGCCAACTATGGATTGAATCCACTGAAGCTGTGAATCAAAATAGACATCTCTTCCTTTACATTTTCAATGTCAAGTATTTTTGTCTCAGCAACGGGAAAACTGACTAATACAGGCTCAAGCTTAAAGCAACAACCCATATTCCTGCAACCAGAATTTGCCCTATCAGTCAGGCTCCTCCTGAATCAGACTCCCTGACTTCCACACAACCCTTTGTCTTCCCCTTCAGGCTTTACTCACTCGTTTTGTCAATCAACAAGTGTTCCTAGGCATTTTATCTGTGAAGATACTGTAATGGACTCACTAGCTTTAGAAGCCCCCAACCTATGGAGGATGGATGCATAGAAAGATAGCGACTATATAGTGTGAACATGTTGAACAGGAGAGAAGGATAGAACTGAAGAGCCAGCAAAGGCATCCAAGCCATCCAAGGAAGACTTTCTGCAAGAAGTGATTAATAACCTCATATCTGAGATATGAAATCTCCTTTAACCTCATAATATTCCTTTAAGATAAATCTTATCATCTCCATTTTTAAAAATCTATCTAATTTTTTTGGTGGTGCTAGAGAATGAACCAAGGGCCTTGTACATGCTGAGCAAGTGCTCTATAACTGAGCTCTATAACTTTAAGTGTAACTCAACTAAAGCCCAGGAAATGACAATGTCTTACCCAAGGCACATTGTTAGTAAGGGAGAAAGGGTCATTAACTGTCGGGCATCCAGCAGCAGAAGCAGAAATAGCACCACAAGGAAAGTTGGCCCTCTACGGGGCTGGGACCAGAAAGCCTAGAGCTGGATAAGACCAGTAGGACATACTACCTCCCCAACACCACGGCATGGAACAAAGGAGGGGACAATAATGCTCAACAAGGTGTCAGCTCATGGTTCCAGGATAAGGGAATTGGCTCAGTCCTTAGATCTCATCCAGCTGCCACTCAACAGGCTTATCTGGGAAGTTGGTAAGGGCACAGAGTATCATAGTAGCTGACCCTGAATTAGCATCTAAAGCCTCTGTCCCCCAGCCTGGATTCATGTATGGCCTTGGCTACCACTATATCATTTAATCCAATCAATATTTACTACTGTGTCCTCTGGATTAGATACTTTCCAGGCCCATGGAAACTCTAAGGGTCTTCCCCATCACTGCCTCCAGGAGCTTATGCTAGCAGAGGGGCAGTGAGAGTAGGCTGAAAGACTTGGACTCCAGGCAGCATGTCAGAAGTGGGGCAGCAGCAGGCATGATCTGAGTGGGTAGGGAAGATCTTAGTGTCACAACAATCCTAGGCAAGTCCTTGAAATTCAATTCTATCTATCCCAAGAAAGGACTAGAGTCAGTAGTCTCTTAGGTCTATCATTCAGGCAGTCAGGCCTCTACCCTATTTGCTTTGCATGGGGTGAAAGGCAGGGCTGAGTTCGGCTGGTGAGTGGGTAGCAGAGGAAGTGGCTTTAGCTGCTTGACCCACCCTGGCTGCCCATGTCTGGGCTGTCCCAGTACAAGCAAGGAAATGACAGACTCAGCTCTCAGACATCTGGGCAGTCTGAATATTTTTAGAAGGCCAAAGGCAGACATGCCCAGAATCCTGGATGCTGCTGAGCCAAAAAACCTAGGAGGCCAGTGAAGAGCAAATCAAAGCCCTGGTGTTTTCTTCACCCAACTTGCCTGGACATGACTTTCCCAGAGGCCAGTGCTCAGGTCTGCTAAGTCAAGTTTCAGTTTCTCTGACTGGCCACTTTGCTTGTTCCTGGGAAGTCAGTACAGAGCTGCTACAGGGCCTTGAGGGAGAATGTACTGTGTCCAGAGCACTTGTTTTCCACTGATTGCTGAGCCAGCTCTTTGGTGCTTTCTCTGGTCTGGGTGACTTGATGGCTAGAAATATTGAATAGAAAAGAACTACCCCTCAGATCCTCCAGGGACAGTGGTAGGATTGTCACAGGGGTGGGTCTATGAGATCCCCAAAGCTAAAATAAGGAAACTATCCCCTAATCGGGGCCAGTTTTCTGAGGTGCCCAGCCCTATTCATAATGTCTGCCAATTCTTCACCTGAAATTTCCTGCACCTCCTCTTTAATGATAACAAATTAGTATGAGACTACTCTGACTTGGCCAAAATGCAGAGCATCTTATAGAAGAGATGCTCTCTGTCAATGCCTATGTCAAGACTTAGCAGCCAACTGGTCCCAAAGAATCTCCTAAAATGGCTACATGTAACTTCAATGCAATGTGAAAGCTAACTTACCAAGCTTAAGATTCACGACTCTCACCAACATGCTTATTTCCTCCCTGTAAAGTCCTACATAGAAAAAAAAAAAAAGGCTAGTAATTGGGAGTCAGAAAGCTGGGTTCTAATTTTGTCTCTGCCCTCAACTGACTGAATACTCTTGGACCCCCTCTCTAGGTCGGAGTTTATGTTTCTTCCTTTGTAAAGTGGGACGTTTAGATTGGACAGTCCCCATGACCCTCTTGGCTCTGATGTAACAGGATTCCAAATTGTAACTGAGAGGAACAGTCACCCTAAGGCTACATAAAGGCAGCACTGGCCTACTGCAGACAAGGGAGGTGTGCAAGGTCTCCTAGGACTTAGGTGTGTGAGTATGTGTGTAACGTGCTCATGTGTGAGGACAGTTTTTCTCTTGGTCTCCCTTTCCCTGCCCCACAGGGGAAAGGCAGAAGTCCCTGAGATCTTTCTGAGGAACCCCTTGACACAGTGTAAAAGTCTCTGACTAATGGCCACTGAAGTCACATGCTTTCTGTAGCACTAACCCGGAGGAAGCCAAGAGTAACAAGGAAAAGAAGCTTCTTGTTCTCAGTCCTTGGAGGAAGATTTAGCATGTCACCTTGGAGGAGACATTCTCTGCTTTAGTAGTCACCTGAGATGATCAAATGTAAGCAGGTCCTGACAGATTAAAAAAGGACCTTATCAGACTGACAAAATCTACCTCTGTAAGATCCAATGGGACACAGAGCCTGGGAGGAAACAACATATTTGCAGGAAATTCCAGGTCATGAATGGAAGATCTAGTCTCTTTCCTTGAGAGGCTAAAAGTTATTAGACCCTCTCCAAAGATGACCCTCCCCAATTAGTCATCAAGAAAGAACTCCAGGAATTGGGTGTTGTGGTGTATATCTGTAATCCCGGCACTCAGGGGGCTGAGGCAGGAGGATCAATGTGAGAGAAAGAGAGAGGGGGAGGGAGAGAAAGATTACCTCAGGGTCACCAAGGAGATCTCACTAATATGGGAAGGAGGCTTGAGTTGATGACCTCTGGGCTGAAGACCCTTGACCCTCTCTGCTAATGAAAATGGTGGGAGCTCAGGAGTGTGAAAGAGAGTTTGGGCACACCTGTAATCCCAGGTGGTGGCACACATCTGTAATCCCAGTGCTTGGGAATCTGATGCAGGAGGATCACCAGGAGTTCAAAGCCAGCCTGGACAACGTAATGAGTTGAAGATCAGCCTGAACTACACAGTGAGATGCTTCCTCAGAGAGAGAGAGAGAGAGAGAGAGAGAGAGAGAGAGAGAGAGAGAGAGAGAAACAGAGACAGAGACAGAGACAGAGACAGAGAATGAGCTTGGACTTTGAAGTCCAAGTTCAGTTGCTGGAGCTCTGGGTGGTAGAGGAAGTTTGGTGCTTAGCAGCATCCCAGTTAAAATGAGCTACTCCCAGTCCCAGAGGGGACTAGAAATAAATGGAGGTGAGCAAGAGGGTAACTATAGCTTATACTTCAAGCCAGTGAAGTGACTATATTGGTTAGATGCAGTTCTCAAATTCATTGCTTCTCTAGCTCCCAGAAGTGGGGCAAAGGGAGAGGCACAAGACATGTACATTATCCCTTTCTGTACCCAAGCCAAATAACCCTGGGGAATCAGAATTTCCTCTTGCCTTCCTCTATTATGGCTTAGCCTGTCTCCAGATCTCTCTGTCCCCATTAAGGACTCTGAGCTCAGCTGATAGACCAAATTGACCTAAGGAGCTGTCAAAAGATAAGATAGCAACAATTTAAAGTCCTTTTTTTTTTTTCCCTTTTCAAGTACTAGGAACTGAACCTAGGGCCTTTACACTGAGCTGCATTCCCAGTCCTTTTAAAAACATTTTTTTGATACAGGATCTTACTAAGTTGCTAAATTGCCCACACTGGGCTTAAACTTTCAGTCCTCCTGCCTCAGCCTAGCAATGTAAAGGTCCTAACTGGTCTTATTTTTGACAGTCAACCCATATAGAATAATCATCCCAACAAACCAAGGAGAAGAGAGCCACTGTTTGCAGGGATCCAATTCAAGGCCTTATACATGCTAAGTAATTGTTCTACCATTAAGTTACTCCACTAGCTCTATGATGCTGGTTTTGTAGAGAGAAAAGGCTTTAAAGAAAGCAGAAACAAAAGAACACAGTGGCTCATGCCTGTAAGCCCAGAGCTCTGTGGAGTTGAAGCAGAAGGATCCTGTTTTACTCAGTATGAAGGCTCTGGGTTCATTTCCCAGCATCATACAGGAAAGAAGGAAGGAAGGAAGGAAGGAAGGAAGGAAGGAAGGAAGGAAGGAAGGAAGGAAGGAGAGAGAGAGAGACAGACAGACAGACAGACAGACAGACAGAAAGAAAGAAAGAAAGAAAGAAGCAAATAGCCAGCCAGCAAACTAGCAGAAACAGGCCAGAGGAGGAGGCACATACCTATAATCCTAGAAGTCAAAAGATTGAGGCAAGGAGGATCGAGAGTTCAAGGCCAGCACGAATTACATAGCAAAAACCTGTCTCAAAAAACAAGAGGAAAAAAAAGCAGAAACAAATTGCAGATTGGGCTTGGTGTGGTGGCACACATTTGTAGTTTTAACTGCTCAGGAGTCAAGGCAGGAGGATCAAAAATTTAAGCTCAGCCTGGGCAATTTAATGAGAACTTTCTCAAAAGAAAGTCAAACAGGAATCAGTGGTAGAGGGCTTGCCTAACATGTCTGAGGATATGGGTTCAATCCCCAGTACTGAGAAGAAAGAAAAAAAGTAGATCATTGTTTCAAAGTTTCTGTCCTTATAAGATAGGTACAGCAAAACAGAATAAAAAACGAACTTGCTAGTTAAAATGCAGGCGTTTTTAGGTTATCCTTTTAATGAAAAGATTAAATCAGAGAGAACTTCAAGAGGCCAATTAAAATTGATCTGTTTCAAAATGTATTAGATTACCTAAATCTGATTTCTTAGAAAATAAGGTAACGAATCAGTTTTGGTTTGATTGTTAGTATATATGACTCCATTTTGATTTTGTTCTTGTTTTTGTTTTAATCAACCTAGTTGGAACAGTGAAAATTACAAAGGCTGGGATATGGCTTAGTGGTAGGGCACTTGCTTCTCAAGTGTGGGAACCTGGGTTCAATCCCCAGCATTAGAAAGAGAAAGAAAACCTATCTATTTGGGGCTAATTAACATTGCAACACAGGAAAGCACAAATGTAAGCACGCCTGAAAATGTGTTTCCCTGACTTTTGGCCTGATAATAAAAGCTTAATCTAAATAATGACCTTCTGTAATTTTTATCTAACAGAACTGGTGGCAATAGTTGGTTAATCTGGTCGATTTGGACTTTATACAGACCTCTTCACTGACTCCTATCACATTTTGCCAGCAATCTTACTCTCAAGAGAAAACAATCCTAACAAAAGATTGTTGGAATGTACCACCTCCATGGCCTTTCTGGTCTGTGGTGCACAGGAGTGATTCCATGGTGAAACCATAGGAATTTTGACAAAATATTTGGGAAGGTATTTTCTTACCAATTAGGCACCCTCTGCTTACCTGCAGAGCACAGCACTTTCTGCCAACACTAAAGGAAGCCCAGGTGAGGTGCAGGGACCGTGTTCCAAACAGGATTAGCTCCAGGTGTGACCTTCAGTTCCATTCCCTTGGCCAAGATGCTATATTCAGAACTCCCATCAGTCCAGTAGCAGGTTAGACTAGTCAGTATGGGCACATGCTTGAGAAATGGATTTACCTAAGATGAATCTTGATTGCGAATGGATTTACCTAAGATGAATGCTTTCCACACTCAGCACAGAAATTTAATCATTTCTAAACCAGGTATGGTAGTGCATGCCTTGGAGGCTAAGGCAGGAGGATTACTTGAGCCCAGGAATTCAAAGTCAGCCTGGGTAACAGGAAGTCTCTACCTTAAAAAAAAAAAACAAAAAAAGCCCCTCTTGACTATACTTGAGAATAAGAAAGATAAGGAGGCTAAAGGGCAAAATAATCAAATAGAACAGGAATTTAGGAATCGAACCCTATTAACCATTAAACCTTCATTCAGCCTGCTCATTTACATTTATTAATTCATTCTTGCAACCAACCAGTCAATCAATCTTCATTCAACTAATTAGTGAATGAACAAGTCTTCATTCAAACATTCTGTTTATTGGAACGACCAAATAATTTAATTCATTTATTCATTCACTTTCTTTAACAAATCAACCCTCACTCAACCAACAAAGCAACAGTCATTCAATCCGCATTCATGCAGCTAGGCATTCCAAACATCAATGCTCAGAGCTGGAGACCTCAGAGGCCATCTAGTTCAACCCCTTCAACCTTGTAGGAATTCAGTACATTACACCCTTGCCAGATGGAGAGCTCAATGTCTTCAAAGGTTGCGTGGAACAGTTGTGACTGTGAGAAAACTATTTCTCGAGCTGGGGGCTGGGGATATAGTTCAGTGGCACAGTGCCTGGCTGGTAAGTGCAAGGTCTTGAGTTTGATTCCCAGTACAAAAAAAAAGGAAAAAGAAAAAAGAAGAGAGAGAAAAATTTCTCAAGCTACACTGGTTCTGTCCCTTGGTAGCATGTAGGTGGGGGGCTGCCTTGCAGGGCATATAGCAGCACAGCCTCCACACCAGGAAGCCTGGTAGCAGGTAAAGATGGTGCCTGTGCCCTCTGTGGCTTCCTCTCACTCACTCTTCCTGGTGGATGATAGTCTCTTGTTTCCGTCTTTTTCCTCTGGTCAGCAGGTACCATTCTGTCCAAGTCTCTCTCTTGGCTTGGAACTTGGGGTGGGAGTACTCATTGCAAAAGTGGTGTGGAAAGGGGATGGTCCTCCAGCTCTGGGCAGACCAAACTCCACAGTGTCTGTCATGGCCACCATTTTGCTAAAGAGGTCTCCTCAGCCTGTTCCTCATGCCCTCCTACCTTCTTCTGCTATAGCTCAATGCCCCAAGGGCAGCAGGTCCATGAATTTGCTGGAGACTTCAGAGGTGGCCTAACCCAAAAAGCTTTATACAAACTAGGGCAATAGGAAGTAGGTGGCCAGCCGTTTGTTCCTGAGGCACTTTAATCTGAGAGCTGAGGAGGAAGCTAAATTACTAGAAGAAAATGAGGCAAAAGACTCCAAGACAACATGACGGTTATGTACCTGAGTTGGTATAGGCCAGGAAAAAGCAGAGGCTGACTTGACTGGAGCAAGCAAAGGGACAAGCCACAGTGGTAGTAGATTTTTGGAGCAAGTGACAGGATAAGCTGATCAATTTAAGCAGAAAAAAACCCACAGTCTCATTACATAATCCAAGCTGAACTTGCACTTACTGTGTAGCCCAGGTTGGCCTTGACTCATGATCCTATTGCCTCAGCTTCCTGAATGCTGAGATTATAGCCATGTGCCACCATGTCCACCTAGGAAAATATTTATTGAAAGGCCTCTGGGAACTTGCCTAAACCAATCTATACAGAAGATGACTTCATAGTGGAGTATTTATTCGATTCTAAAGAATTACAACACATGATGGGAAAATTTTTTGTATCAAAAAACTTAGGTAATTATATAAAGCAGTGGATATGTTAATTAGATTTATTATAGTAAACACTTCACAATGTATACCTATATAAAAGTATCTCATTGTATATCTTAATTACATATAATTTTTATTTCTCAAATATACTTTTATAAAACTAAAAAATAAATAGACATTCAAATTAACACTTTTACTTTTGGGTATACATATGAAAGTAATTATTTCATGTTATAATTTGGCATCCATGTCACATTCAATGGTTCAGAAATCAAATAATAGGTGTGGTGGTCATACCTATAACCCCAGAATTCTGGGAGGCTGAGGCACAAAGATTGCAAGTTTGAGCCCAGTGTAGGCACCTTAGCAATTTAGTGAGATTCTGAAACTTTTTTAAAAAACCTGGGAATAAAACTCAGTAAAAAGGCCTGAGTCCAAACCCTAATATTGCAAGTAAATAAAGAAAAATTAAAAATAAAACATAGGTAAGTAAAAATCAAGTAAATATGCCCATGTAGAACAGTTTCCTCCTCCCTAAACCTTCTAAAGAAGATATATCCAGATAGAGCAAGAGTCTTTGGTTTGCAGATTTTGGGGCATGCTGGAGATTGACCCAGGGCCTTGTGCAGGTTGAGGACATATTGTACCACTGAGTTACACCCCCATCATATGTAGACAGTATTCTTTAGGGGGTGACGACCTTTCCTATACTAGATCTCAGCCTCATACCATGGATAGGGAAAAGGAGTTTCAGTGCTAATTGTGCTGAAAAAGATAGGTCAATGAAGAGCAAGTAAGTCAGGGGGAATCCTAGAGAGGAGAGGGTCATGGGCTGCTTGAAGGGAGAGAGAATCGCTATTAAGTTATTTGCTGTAAAGCCCTGCTCCACCCACTTCTAAACAAAAATCTACAATGCAGTGATCATTCCTCACCAAAATCTGTGATGAAGCTTCACTTGGGGTAATAAAGAGACATAATGAGTCTTGCTTCTTGATGCAGGCTGTTAAAGGAGGGTAGACAAACCTGGACTGCATTTTAGGATCCTCCATAAGATTTTTCGTGGGAAGTTCAATTCTCAGCTGAATCTAGATTTCAATCAGTACTCTAACAACATAACCAAACATTGCTACCAAAGTGCCAGGGCCAAATTCAGCCCAAACAGAGACAACCTTGCAATATTACTAGAGAGAAGTTGTGGCTGTGAGGTCAACTTTCTGACCTGACCAAGATTTTGCAAAAGGTGCATACTTAGAATTCTTTAAATGGCAAATCATGGACATTCACTTCTAATGTGTTAAACAAAACATAAAAACATAAAAGGGGAGGGTAGAACTATTGGCTCACATAAATGTGAAGTCCAGGCTAGCTCCAGGCTAGGTCAAGCACCCAAATCAAGTCACCAAGAATCCGTGCCATCTTACCACTCTGCCTTCTTCTGTGTCAGCCTCTCTCTCAGGTTACTCTGTCCACGCCATAAGATGGTTTCCAAGAGTTCCAACCTGTCATCATCAGCTCTCCTGAAAAGAACTTTCCCTCCTGATAGTTTTGAGAAGTACCAGAGATGACTCTCATGAGATTGACTAGGTTATTTCCCCAACCCTGTAGTTGAGAGGATTAGGTCAGTCACATAGGAACTCCTTGAACTGACAGTGAAGCAGGCAGTCTCCCAGAGAGATTGGGATGCTGAGAGCAGATATGAGGGTTGCAAAATGGACACATATACCCTGTGAACTGAACTCAGGAGACTGATGTCAAAACCCCCCCAGACTTCCTAATGTGACCTCCAGGCTGGAAGCTGATGTTTCATCCAGCCTTGAAGGACACATGATTTATTAAGAAAGCAAAGTGTTTTCAGGAAGAGGCTAGTTGGGAGGGTACAGATACCTTCGACTGATTTGGGCCTCCATTTCTTCCCCTTTTGGTCTTAGCTTTGGAGACAGGATTTCCTGGAGCTGGGGCTGCTGCTGTGGGGGCTGGCTACCAGACAAGTGCTAAGACCTCTGGTCAAGGCCACATGCCACCAGAAAGGACAGACATTTGCAGGAGTGAAGTCCTGATTACAATAGAGGAGGGTGCTCAATTGTGGTTAAAGCTCCCCACCAAAATACTAGAGGATAGTGATAAGAAAGAAGAAGAGAGTTGGCAAAAATTAAGCGGTTTTAGACTCAAGCAGTAGGAATCAAACATGAATTCAAAAGCCACAAATCCATGTCACTATCTCTGTACAAAAATGATGAGTGCCACTTAAAGGATATAGATTGGTAAAGGGAGGCCAGGATTCTTATAACTTAGTGATACCAAGAAGAAAAGTCTTCCACACACATGCATTTAAGATTGAAGAGGTCTGTGTTTGAGCCATGAACTATAAGACAAAACACGCTTGCCTACAGTATGGAGGCTCTGATCCAGGTAGAGCAGGTATCTGAGGTGCAACCAACAGGAAAATCTTACTGAAAAAAAATCAAAATGCCAAGGGACTCACATTCCCTATGCTGGATATCTTCCACTCTGTTCTTCCCTGCTTTCTGGCCGAGGAAGCTGTTACCTACAGATATATGTGATTCTATGTTCAGGTTAAGTTTTGCAAATGCAAATGTTACCTAGCTAGGCCAATTTTCCCTGTCACGCAGCAGGCCAGTCACCAAAGCATGAGTTTTGCAAAAGACAATTTGTTTATGAGGCAACCAAGTGTGAAGAGGGGAGCCTGAGGGGATTCAGATGGGATTGAGGACAGGCAGGAAGGCAGCCACTATCAGAAATTTCTTCAAAGCCAACCTGGAGCCCTGCACTCACTGTCTTCCATTGGGGAGAGTCTGGTCACTAAGAGGACTGGCACTTGCTGGCACCTCACAGGTCCCTGAACATGCCGGTCAGGTGAAGGACAATCTAGGGAATACCGAGGATTTAAGAATTTGACTCACTTGGTATTTGCTTTAAATGGAACCAGAAAGGCCACTTTGAAGCAAATGTGCCTCTGAAGTAACTCTGTCTTTCCCTTCATAGCAGAAGAGAAGGATCTCACTGCTGAGGCAGGCAGGGGCTACTTAGTGTGGGGAGGGATCAAAAATGTGGACATGGAGCTAGATGTGGTGGTGCACACCTATAATCCCAACACTCTGGGAGGCTGAGGCAGGTGAATCAAAAGTTCAAGTGCAGCCTGGGCAGCTTTACAACTCAATGAAATCCTGTCACAAAATAAATTTCAGAGGGTTGAGAATGTCACTCAACACAAAGGCCCTGTGTTCAAGCTCAGTACCAGAAAGAGAGAGAGAGAAAGAGAGAGAGAGAAAGAAAGAGAGAGAGAGAAAAGAAAGAAAAAGAGAGCGAGAATACAAATGAATATTGGTAGGGGTCACATATCTGAGGACAGAGGAAGTGAGAAAGAGAAATTCAGAGCCAAAATGTCCATCAGGCCCTAGGGTTTTTAAAAATTTTATTTTTATTTTTTTCAAGATAAATTCCAAAAGATTATTGTACCACATACCACAGAAAATGGATTACAATAACATATGAAGTTTTAAGAAAAATTTCCCACATGTTGACATTGGCCAGGTTTTTATTATTTTTTTTTTATAAGAATACTTTGACACATCAACTAATGGTGACTTCAAATTTCCCGTGTTTCTCTTCTCCATCAAATCAAAGAGTGTGATTGGGGTGGGGCTGGGAAAGGAAGCATCTAAGTGACCCTTTAGACAGACTAGGGAGAGGCGCCTGCAGGAATGGACTAGGGGTTTCACCCAGTAGACATTCACCCAGCTAAAACCCTGCAGGCTCACTTGGTGCTGCTGCTGGAATAAACAGGAGGAAACAGGGCCGTGGGCAGGGAGGACCTGGGGATGTTTGGGGGCCAGAGAGTTCTGAAGGTGGGAGGCCTGTGGAGGGGCTTACGTCAGCAGAACTGTCAGGACCAGGGTATGGTGGACCTGAGAGGAAAATGGGGCACCTCTCCCACTCACAATTTCCATGGCCTCATCTGAAAGCAAGGACTAGAAAGCCAGATAGTAGCCACTGGGCCAAGCTGTAGTAGACAAAAGGACTGGGTGCCTGTATCTGTGGGAGTCTTTAGCAAGGGGTTGGAAGAGCTCGAGAATGTCAGCCCCTGAGAATGACACTTAAAACTGCTGTGGAAACCCCCAGATCAGACTACCAAGAGCAGACAGAAGCAAAGCAAGGCCAGGGATGGCTGTGCTCAGCAGAGTGAAGTCGGCCTTCAGGAGATGTTGTGGAGTTTCTTCCCCAACCCCAGGAGTTAGTGACCCAGAAGAGGACAGTGTAGCATAGCATGCCCCATTCCCACAACCAAGTCCCACACCCTTATAACTCGGGTGGAATAGTATTGCTGTGACATGGAGTTTTAAACTAGATTGGTATAAGTTTTTATTACCTGAATGAGACTAGGAAGTTACATATATTCTACTTATTATTTAAAAAAAAAAGGAAAGGAAGGAAGGAAAAAAGAAAGAAAGAAAAGAAAATGGAAAGAATAGAGGGAGTGACTAAGGAGGGAAAATGGAAAACAGAAAGCAGAATTTTTCCCTACATCCACCTCATTAAGCAGCAATTCCTTAACAACCAGCTGCAGCAAGAACATGACCAGGGGCCTGGCATCTAAACCAGGGTCCACCAGGGTGCCCCACAGCATCCCTGAGAAGAGGGAGGATCTGTGAGTCAGAATGCCTGAGGTCTAAGATTCACTCTGATTGGGCCATCTTGGGTCACAAGGCTACTCCTGAACCAATCACTGTGGCTGAAGAATGGAAGGTACTGATTGGTCAAGCCCAGTGTGCTTCCATCCCTGGAGTTGACTTTCCTGGAATCACTGAGTTCCCAAAAGAGACAAGGGAACTGCAGGGAAGAGGAAGGAGAGCCAATGTGGTGAACAACTGCAGTGGGGATTTTATCCATTTGCTCATCTGAGAACATAAAGTTCCAGGAGGAGATGGGACCTAAAACTAACATTTTAGGTTTTTTTGAAAAAATAATTCTTGGTGCTCACTTCTGCAGCATATGTATATACTAAAAAATAATTCTCGGAATAATAGGCACTAATATTCCTATTAATTGTACCCTATTAATTGTATTCTTCTACATTGGTTCCAGGGTAGAAGGGTATAATTAAATATACCTGCAGTAAGAAAAGGGGGAGTGAAAAAGAAAGAAGGGTTAGAGGTTAGGGCGAGGCTATATGTAAGTAGGCTCCTGGAACTTGAATGCTGGAGAGGGGGCATCAAGATAGAGAACTGGGCAACTCTGGGAGAAAACCCTTGTCTGATAGGGATTTTCTGAAGAGAAATTGTGAAAGTGAAAGAAGGCCCTCCCACAGCCCTGTCTTTTATTAGCCACATGAAACCTTTATTTAAAAAGTCAGTTAATTTCTCCTGTCACAGGCCAGGATGGAGGACTAAATGCAATTGGTACCTGAATTGAGACCTGGAACAGAAGGAAAACATCACTGGGAAAATGAGAGTGCTCCAATTAAAGTGTGGAGTTGAGTTAAAGGTAATGAATCAATGAAAGTTTCTTAGTTGTGACACCTGTAATTATCAGTAATGTAAGAGGTTAACAATGGGAAGATTGGATGAGGGTTGCAATGGGGCCTCTCTGTGCTATCTTTATAGACTTCTCCATAAATCTAAAATTTTTCAAAATGAAATTTATTTTTGAAAGATTGTTTATGTCCATTACCTGTGGTATAAATTCCTCTTTCCTCTGTGGAGGAACCTTGCAGGGGTCCTGGTTGTGCTGCTATGGTGCAGGAGCAATGGAGAAAGCTACCTCACTCTCATTCCTTCAGGATCCTGTAACTTGGGGTGACTAAATTTGAAAGAGGGCCTGGCATGTGACAAGGGCACACCAGAATTTAGTACTTTTTACTTCTCAATGTACCTACCTTTGCCTGGTCCCTCATCCCCACGCTATTCCTCACAGAGGTGTGGCAGTAAAGCAAGTTGCTCAGGCTCTTCTAGGAGCTTCTCCATAGGCGGAGAACCTCAGCACTGGGGCGCCAGTGTCTTTGGGTTATGTTGACTATGCCTTGCCCTCTGCTGTGTGTGTGGAAAGCTGAGATTCTGCTGCTGGATCCTGGCTTGACTCATTTTGTTTAATCCTCACATAACCCTGAAAGCAAATGGATTGCTATTATTTTATAGGTGGGGAAACCGGGGCTGTGGAAGCTGACATTCACTTTCTGTCAGTGTCCTTCTGAGACAGATAAGAAATAGCACCAGTAACTCTGGGGCTAGGTGGGCTGATAAACAGAAAAAAACTGGGAATTCTGGGAAATTAGAGAGGAAAGTTCACTTTGGTGTTCCACAGTCAGTGGACTTTGGAGTCAGGAGACTTTCCAAGGAGAAGGGGTCAAGGGTAGCACCCTAAGAGGAGGATGTAATAAGAGATCTGGAACTGAAATGAAAAACCTAGATTTCTAGCAGTTCACAGCATGCCCATTTGGGTGGGCCATGCACAGGATCTACAGAGTGAATTGTGACCAAAAACAAAAGAATCGAAGACTGGTAGGGCTTTTTCCATCCCACTCCATGGGGCCTGTTTTCCCTTAGGATCTGGAGTTGGGCTAACATTAGCATTCCACCACTGGAGCCAAGGCCTGCGTACTCTAAGCCCTCTTTGTTTCTGTTGGACAGAGGTCCCCTGCTAGGACCTTTATGGGTCAGATCTGGGAAGACTCAAAATAGGGCAGAGATTGGAGAAATGTCGAAGTACTTATCTATTTTATACCAAGCCTTAAAATGAGACCCAGGGCTCAAAATGACTCAGTCCCTTCGTCATACAAAGATACTGACTGTTGTAGATGCTGTGATCAGCTAGTTCAGGAAAAACAGGGCCCAGGGCTTCAGAGACTCCCAGCCTCCAGGTCCCAGAAGACCCTTGACAAGACTTCCTTAGTCTCCCCCAACTGCTCCCTGTTGGACAGGGCAGCCTATGTGGTCGGCATTGCCAGGGGTAGGAGAGCCCCATGTTCTATATCTGGTTGCCGAGGAGGAAAATTGAGTCCAGTCTAGCCAAGCCCTGCCAGAAGTCCCTAAGGGTGAACAGACCTCCCTGCTAGAGCAGTCCTCTTCCTACTGGAGGCCAGTGTCTGGGCATAGTCCATAGTGATGCTGGTCAGGACGTGGCATAATGGCCTCTCACTGTCCCAGGTGACCTCTGGTAGCCACATAAAGGCCGTGACAGTGTGAACCTGCCAGTTGGCAGCTAGGTGGAACCAGATTAGCTCAGTATGGCTTTATTTTTGCCTTATGTGCTGAAGGTCAGGACACCTCAAGTGCTCTGGCTCCTTCTCAAGGGCGTGCACCATGGTACCACCCTCTGGCTCTCTTGCCAGCTGCTCCCTGCAACAGTACAAAGCTTTGAAGGAAGGAAAGTTATGGGGCAGGTGAGGACACAGGTTTATGCTTGTGGTGCTCCTTCTGTTCATGTTAAACAAGCAAAAGGAATCAAGAAGATTCCCTGGAAACCCCATGATTTTAGGGAAGAAAGTTCTAGAGCGACTTGGAGGTCTTAAGACAGCAATGCATACTGGAAGGGAGCTCAGAGGTGGGGGTGGGGTGAATCAGCAGCAGCTTTTAGGGTCTTAGATGAGATGAGGAAGGAGCCACAGTAAGTCTGGAGATGGGGGATTGTGCGAGGGAGACTGTGGGACCTGAGGTTGGAGCTGTACTCAGCTGAACAGTGGAGCTGACAGACAGGGCTTGCCTGGACCTGCCTGAGCCCATGTGACTTCCCAGACTCTGGATCATCAGAGCCAAAAAGGTCACAGATCTCATAGCAACTAATCTGCTGAACAGATGATAAGACAGGTCTAATGAGAAGGGATATGGTTGTCCTAGGTCATGCACTGTATCAGGGTTGGGGTCTAGCCTCAAACTGGGGTACGGTACCCCAGACAAGATCATTTTTGAGCCATATGGAGAGAAGTCACACCTAGCCAGGTACTCCCCTCTGCAACTGGTGAGAAAGGGAATAGCTCCCAGAGACCTTCTGGTACCCTCACCTTAGATAGTGAATGAACATCCGAGAGGAGCAGGGATTTGCCAGAGGTCCTACAACAAGTGAGCAACAAAACCCACCCTCCAGACCCAGCCCAGGGCTTCTCACCATACCAGTATCCCTAAAGAAAGGAAAGAATATGGAGAAATGGCCACATTTACTGAGCACTTATTGTGCAAGAGTTCCTCAACACACTCTTCCACAGCCCTCAACAACCTTTGAAGCAGACTTTCTTGCCCGTGTTTAACACATCAGATAATGAGGTTCAGAGAAGCAAGTCAACTTGCTTAAAGCCACACAGGTAGTAAAGAGCAATGCAGGAATTTAAGCCCAGGTTGCGCCTATGTCCTCGTCCTTCCCTAGACTGGCTTGGGTTTAGGCCCAAAGACTGATAATAGAAGGACATAAGGGGAGAGGGACCCAGGGGCAAATACCAAGTATTGTGCAGGTTCCCAGCTGTCCAATTGTACCAGTAACAAAGATTAGCAGAAGTAACCTTGGAAGAGCAGGGCCCCACCTCGCCCACTCACTGGCAGGTTTTTTCTTCTTTCTTTCTTTCTTTCTTTCTTTCTTTCTTTCTTTCTTTCTTTCTTTCTTTCTTTCTTCTTCCTTTCTTCCTTTCTTTCTCTCTTGACATAATGATCCCCACCTGACAAAGTCAGACAGAACAAATGATTGATGTGCTGAGATGCTCACCAGCGAGTATTTTCGGACCCAGGCACTGCTGCCCTCAGAAGCCCAGACTCGTAGATTCATTTAAGAACCTGGGTACTCACAGTCCTATCATGGGAAGGGCCTCCTGGGCATCTGGTCTACCTCACCTAGCACAAAACTCCCTTCTACAGACATCCCAGCTAGGTTCTCCCCTCTGTGCTGATACTCTCACTGCCTAGCTCTAGAAGCAGCCCCTTCCCTGGGGACTGCCGTGCTTATTTTGAGCTGAGACCAGCCTCTGATGACATCCTCATAATTGCCGCTAGAACCTAAGGCTGATGCCTGCTGGCCCTGAGGTGACTCTATTAAGCTGGGAGAATGGTAACTCTATATTTGACCTGTTGTGCATCTGATACTGCATAGGCAGAGACAGCAGTGCCCTCAAAGTCATTCTTAAAGAATATGCACAAAGCTCCACAGGAGAGCCAAGTGGTCACCTCCCATATTCTAGGCTTTATATCTCTCTTAATACAGCCAGACATAAAAATTTACCTTTGTGCCAGTCACATCTCACTGCCTTCCTGTCTTCTCATACCCCAACCTTTTTTATTTAATCTAAGCATAGGGTCTTGTATTTCTTTTATAATTTCCATCTTGTGAATGTTAGCAATCCATAGGAGTGCAGTGCTTTACAGTTTACCTATAGCTCTCTTACCTGTACCACCACCTCCTTTCATGCTTAGGGCAATTTTTTGGACTTCACAGAGATGACCAACGTGAGGTTTCCTCTGGGGAGTCTGGTGATGGCAGGGGCACTGGCCATAGCTGCTGAGATGAGAACCAACATTAGGCAGGCAGGATCCTTACCCCCAGGAGTGGTTAATATAAGACCATGGGACCCCAAGGAGAAACTGTTACAGCTCACAGGGTGTCCCCACAGCTCAGAGCTGCAGATATGGCTTCAGGAGCAGGCAGGAGGAGGAGCCCGGCTGCCTCCGGGCTGCTGTCTGTCTGACCTGGTTTGGGTGGAGGCTTTCAAAGGACCCCCAAGTATCTGTGTCCCCTGAGATGAATCTTACTAGCCCTCCTTCCCTCTGTCCCGAGCCAGGACAGAGCCCAGGTCCCCCACCCAGACCAAGGATCTTTGACAAATTGGAACCAGGCTGGAATTACAGTCTGTCCTGAGCTCCTGGGTGGCTTGAGGAAAAGACCTGCCTTCTGAAACTCCTGTTTGGCCAGGGAGATGGGCCTTCAATTTTTTTGTGAGGTTATTTAGGCAAGAGGATTCCAGGAAGGCTGAGGGTGGAGATTCAGGCCCTGGCAACTGGCCTAGGAGTATCATCCTGGGCTGGGCAATGAACCCATTTTACACTCCTGCTTCTGGGCCTTGGTTGTTCAGGACTTGGATCTGGCTGAAGATCAGAAAACAAGACCCACGCCAACCCAGAGGCTGGGCCTGAGGGTGAGTCCAAGCAAAACTTCCACACAAGGGTCCATTGTGGTTCTTCTGCCTGGCTCTGGGCTCTGCCAGCCCTTCCGGCTCCCGGAAAATGTTTCCCTTCTGGCAACTCCCAGAGCAGCCTGTCCTTGGCCAAGATGCCAACTGGCCCCACACCCAACCTCTCCCACCCAGTGAGGATGCTGGACTCCCAGCAGCTCAAAGCTCTTGGTCCAGCCCTTATTTCATACTCATGGTCCCTGAAACTCAGGGGAGTGGATGCAGTCCATGACAGCACGCTAGGACCAGAAGCAGGACCAGAGTCCACCACTCTGGGTGTGTGTTTCAGCTCTCATGACAAATAGATGGCAGCAGGCTTCAAATTCTGAGGAGTGAGCAGGATTGTCCCATTCTGTGACCATCTGGAAGAAATGACTGATGCCTAGGTGTCTGCTTACTCACCCTCACAGGAGACCTGTGCTCCCTAGGTTCAGCTATGTGGTCTCATGAGGGGCATTGCTCCTCTCTGCATTCAGGGGTTGAATGATTCCCCACAGTCAATCTAGTCCTGACATCCCAAGGTTTTAAGGCAGGCAAAGAAGCACTGAATGTGGCTGGTATAAGCAACTCTGTATTTAGGGGCTTTGTCCACTACCTCATCTCTAGGTATCAGTTTACCCAGCACCAGAGGCTCTGGGGCAGGGATTAACCAATCTTTTTCCCTGGGTGGACAGCGCCACCTGGGGCCCAATCGATGGGATGAGTCCTGTGAGTAATTCTACCGCCAACTTCTCTCACCGTGGGAATTCAATGCAGCTGTGAGCTTGGTGCTGAGGCTAAAGAAGGCTTTCTGATAAGAGTGGGAAAGGGCCACATGGAGTGGCCACTCATGATGAGACCGCTGTGACAGCACAAAGTCCAGGGCAGAGGATGACCTATGAGTCTGTGAGACTGTGGAAGGGAAGGATTGCCAACGTTAAAACTCATTGAGTTATCCTCTGGCCAACTTGTGTAGGCCGCGGGAACCCTCAGGCAATGCATTATGACTTGATGGAGAAAGGTAAGGTGCGCTTGGACTTGGAGCCAAGGATTCAGAGCTGGTTCTTAGAGAATGTAGTGATTTTCCTGTGAGCAGTAACTCCAGGCTTGGGAACAGTTGTGAAGAGGCATGGAGAAATGAGAGTTTATGAGTGAGAGAAGGAAAAGGGAAAGGGAATGTAAGACTCGGTAATAGGGGGTATAAATATGATAAAAATACATTACATACACTGAAAACTCCCAAGAAGTAAAACTAGGGGGAAACTAGGGAGTTGAGAGGGAAAAATGATTAAAATTATTAAAGTATGTCATGTGCATGTACAAATCTGCCAGAATTAAACCCATTAATCTATATAAACATATGCACATATAAAAATATGTGTGTGTGGATTTCTATACCAGAAATTAATTTCTCTTCAACAAATGGCCTTTAAACTTAAAAAAAAACCAAAACTTGATGGTGACTGGAATGAAGAGGAAGTACCAGGATATGAGGTCAGAACAGCTCAGGGTACCGGTGGCCAACCTGTTTCTTTGCAGTTCCTATCCCCCACCCCCAGTTCCTGATTTGATCCTCTGTGTCCTGGCAGATACAGAACCTGGCTTCAAACTCCAATCCTATCCCTTTTGTCTGACTTCCCACAGGGACTCTTGATTCCTTGATTCCCAAGGTCAGGGGCTAGGTCAGGTTGACCACCAAATGACCTTAGAGGACCTCCCAGGCCTCCCAGGCCTCAGCAAACTTATTTAACTCTGTTCTCAGGCTCCTCAGCTATAAAACCAAGATAATAATAGTGCTTGCCTCATAGGGAGATGGTGAGAACTCAGTAAAAAAAATGCATATAAAGCCACTCACTCGCACCTTGCTGGCATGGATTCATGCTAGGTAAATTGGCTTCTTCTCACCCCAGCTCATTCCCTTGGGTATGTTTCTTCCCAGGAGGAGCAGAGGCTCCAGGTCTTGGTGTCACCATGTTGCTCATTTCAAGCTTGAGTCTTCACTATATGTCCAGCAAATGGTTTATTTATTTAAAAAATTTTAAATACAAAATATTCAAATACAAACTATGCAGTGAGAAAATGAGCATCCATGTGTTCTACTAGATTTAGTAGTTGATACTTTGCCTTATTTTCTTCATCAAACTTTCACACACAAAAAAATACTGTACCATTTAAAAGTAAGTTGTAGTTCCCCTGACACTTGATGGCCCCCAATTCCTGAGCATGCAGCTCCTAAGATTGTGCCTACATAATCATAGTCACAATTCTAAACAATGATAGTTCCACATTGGGTGTTATTCATATTAATGTTGTCCCCAATTTCCTATTTTTTTCTTTTTGTAGTACCCAAATCCTTGCACATGGTAGGCAAGGCCTTTGCTACTGAGCTATACTCTAAGCCCTTTTTAAAATTTTATTTTGAGACCATCTATCTAGGCTGGCTCAAACTTTTAATCCTTCTGCCCCAGCCTCCTGAATATCTGGAGTTACAGGCATGCACCACTGTGCCTGGAAATTATGGTTTTAGCTCTTACTTTTAGGTATTTGACTCATTTTGAGTTAACTTTTTTATATTGTATGAAGGAAAACCCAGCTACATTCTTTTCCACATGGCTAATCAATTGTCCCAGCAACAGCAACATCCCAGAGTCAACAGGATGAGAAATGCAGGCAGCCTGCCCCTCCTGGGGCTATGCCACAGCTTTGACTGGCAGCTGGGTGAAGAAGGAGCCCTGTGTTTCTGCCTGGAATGGAGTTTCTATCATGCTGAGTTGATTGGATAGTGAGGGCAGGAAAGGAGTGAATTATGGCTCAAATACTACAGGCTCACTGTTCTTACTGAGAGTTTTTAGATTTTCTTGAATAAATGTTCCTTCATCTGCTACATGCCCTTAGGACTGTTTCTTGGGGACATATTTCTGTATTAATGTTAATAGAGATATAGATACATAATTATGTACACATGATTTTAAATAGTTATAATTGTGCCACTAGGAAGAGTGTCTGGTGGGTCTGCAGACCTCCCCATGCACAGTTTCAGGAGTTGTCCAACAATTCCCTTCATTTGCTATGTACGTATCATCATTTGTTTATTTTTTCACCCATTGAGGACATTTGGATTGGTTCCCATTTAGGGCTATGATACGTAAAACTACTTTGAATATTTGTACAGGATTTTGGACATATGATTTGATTTATCTCAAGAAAATACCTAGAAATATAAAGACCAAATTGTAAGATTAATGTAATCCCAGCACTTGCAAGGCTGAAGCAGCAGGATCATTCATTGAGAGTTTGAGACCAGCCTGGGCTACAAAGTGAGCTCAACCTTTTAATTCTTAATGCTCAACCTTTTAAGAAACTCCAAAACGTTTTTCCAAAGTAGTTGAACAACCTCATATTCCCACTAGTAGTGTATGAGAGGTCCAGTTTCTCCATATCCTCACCAACACTTGGTATTGTTGATCTTTTTCATTTTTAGCCATTCTCAGAGGTGATGATATTTCATTTTTGTTTGAATCTTAGTTTCCCCAGTAGCTAAAAATGTGTTTGAGTATTGTTTCATGTGTTTATCTGCTATCTATATGCCTTGGTGAAGTATGTGTTCAAATTGTTCATATATATATATGGGAGGTTTTTTGTTTGAGACAGAGTATCATGATATAGTCTAGGCTGGCTTTAAACTTATTGTGTAGCTCAGGCTGGCCTTGAACTTGTGGCAATTTTCTGCCTCAGCCTCCTGAGTGCTGGAATTACAGGCATGCACCACCATTCCTGCTGTTCACTCATTTTAAATGGGTGAATTGTTTTATTATTGTTGAATTTTGAGACTTTTTCTGGATACAAATCCTTTTTTACATATGTGAATTGCAATTTCTCTCAGTTGATGATTTACCTAGCAAAGTCTTCTAAAGGTCAGAAGTTCATTTTGATGAAGTTCAGTGTATCAATATTTTTCATTCATAACTCATGTTTTTGATATTTTATTAGTGAAATATCTAATAGGGTTAGGGTTGATTTTTTTTTGTCTGTCTGTGTGTGTGTGTGTGTGTGTGTGTGTGTGTCTTTTTGAGATAAGGTTTTGCTATGCAGTTCAGGCTGGCCTTTGGCTCACTTTGTAGCCCAGGCTGGTCTCAAACTCTCAATGATCCTGCTGCTTCAGCCTTGCAAGTGCTGGGATTACAGGCATGCACCACCGCCAGGCTAAGGTTACTTTTTTTATATCTTGCCTTTTCCTAAAAAAGCTTTTTTAAAAACACTTCAAATCTATGAAAAAGAAGCCATGTCATGAAAAACTACATGCATCAATTGTTAACATTTTGCTACATTTGCTCTATCACCCTTGATATTTTTTTTTCCCTCAGAAACATTTAGCAAGTTACAGGATTTTGTAATACTAACTTTTTTCAAGGGGTAACTAAACTATCTTGGAAATGTTCTTTAGAAAGAGCAACAAGCTGGGGGGCAGGGTTTGCAAAAATGACAAGGTAGTAATCACCAGCAAAACATAGTCTCTCTGCACCTGGGATCCAGACACCTGGAAAATAACAACTTTGCAAACAGAAAAAAAAAAAAAAAAAAGTAGACCTCCAGGAATTGGGAGGGAACCGACAGAAAAATTAGAAGGTACAGAGAAGTTGGATAAATGAACCACAGTAGAGAGAAAAGAATAGGGAGGACCTGTCTCTGAAGACACAAGGTAAGCCCCCAGAGTAGAGAGCTCCAGGGAGAAGCAATGGATAAGCCAGTAGCACTAGACCCAAGGAAAACCCACGGCTATAGTAAACTGCAAAAGCAGTATGCAATTTTACTCTGAAAGTGACTCCACACAGCAGGGAATGGCTGGAGAGGGAATCCAGTGCAGCTTTCCAGAGAATATTTAATCCAGCACCATTTCAGGAAGGGGTTGATTTTTTAACACCAAGCATCAGAACAGTTGGAAATGACTTCACTTCAGGGTTCCCAGTATTACCCTCCTACAGTGACTGGGAGAGAGACAGCCATTTGAGACAGCTGTAGAGAAGGTTCAGCTAGACATCAACCTTCTGAGAAATTTAAGCTCATGGCAGGAAGCACAAGGGACCCCACCCACCACAGTGAAAGCCATATTTGGCATGTGCAGCTTTCAGAAGCAGCTGACATTAAATACAATAGTCTGCCTTGCTCTACTGCCTACATTCAGCACAGATCAGAGGTCTGATTGCTTTCACATCTTTCAACATGAGCAAGGACACAATGAGCAATATTGAAGGAAATACCGAAATTACAAGAACAGAATGTTGAATAGAGCAATACCATTCATCAAAACAGAGATAAAAATATTTGCCCTCAAAGAGATGGCAGAAGAAAATCCCCCTTATTTGCTATATTACATATAGTCAAACTTGCAAGACATGCTCAGATCTCACTTGCTAGCAGGGGTGGGGTGGGGTGGGGTGGGGTGGGGTGGGGGTGGGGATGTGGATGGATGTTTGATTCTTAGCCTGAGCACTGGTAGGCTCACAGCCGCCCACCAGAGGGGTGAACTGGCTGCCTGTTTTTCCAGTGCCCCAAGGTCCAGCATGGCGCAGCACAGATCTCAGGAAACCCTGATATAGTTCTCGCCCTGGGACGGCCACGGCTTGCCAGGCCACAGCCACTTCCCAGAGCGGCATGCTGGCGGCTGGCTGCCTGTTTTCCCAGCACCCCAAGGTCCCTGAAGAGCCATGATCAAAAAGAATTTCTCTATGACACAGCACAGTCACAAGTCCAACACAGTGGTAGAATCTTAAAATCTGTTAGAGAAAAATAATTAAGCCCTTATAGAGGTAAACCCATTAGAATTAGAGCATAGCTCTCAGAAGGCCAGAAACTTAAAGGCCAGAAGAGCTTGGAGTGAAGTGTTTCAAGGCCTAAAAGAAAACAGCTTTCAACCTAGACTTCTATATCCTGCAAAACTACCTCTCAAAATAAATGAAGTCAAGTATTTCTGTGACAAAGAGCCCCTTAAGCAATTCACGACCATCAAAAAATTCTCAAGGATATGCTAGAAAGAGATAATGAAGCTAACAATGCCAAAAGTATAATAAAATAAATGCACAAGGCAGGGTGATCAGTTAAACAGAAAGGGGGAATAGGATATCAACAACAGGAAAATAAAGCAATGTCAGGAATAAATTAACATCTATCAGTAATAACTCTCAATATGAATGGTCTCAATTACCCAATCAAAAGATACAGATTGACAGAATGGATCAAGAAATGAAACCCAACACTATGCAGTATATGAAAACAAAACAATTAATCCCCCAAATAAATTCACAGGTCAGGAATTTAGCTCAGTGGTGCAGTGTCTGCCTGGCAAGTGTGAGGTCCTGAGTTCAATTCTCAGTACTCTTCCTCAAAATAAATAAATAAATAAATTCATAGACTAAAAATCAAAGAATGTAAAACAACATTCTATGTAATAGTAACCCCAAAACAAGCAGAAGTAGCTATCCTGTTTTCAGACAAAGTGGTTTTCAAACCAAAACTGGTCAAAAGAGGCAAAGATAGTCATTTCATATTGGTTAAGAGAAAAATTCAACAGTAAAGGATAACAATTATAAACATATATGCACTAAACATTGGCACACCAGGGTAGAGAGCTCCAGGGAGAAACAATGTGTGAACCTCAGAAGTTAGCCACAGACTTGAAATTCTCTCTCTCTCTAGTTGTCTTGTTTTCAGGACTGTGAATATCATTTTTCGTTTTTTGTTCTTGTTTTTTCCTTATTTCTTTTCTTCCTGTCTTCTTTGCCAGTTTCCCAAAGCTTGAGTAACCTTCTTTTGTCCTTCAACCACACTACTAGTCTCTTTCTATTCTTTTATTTCTCTATTTTTTTCCTCTTATCCCTTTTAAATTTTCTCCCACAAGGATAAAATCACTCTATTTAGGGGATATTTAATTACACGATTTTCTCTGACTTGTTTTAGATTTTGTTATATATATATATACATATATATATATATGTATATATATATTACTAGTACCTATGGTTAAAGGTGGAAAATTAATAGTTATCACAGTTTGTCATTTTCTAGACTGTTTGATGCTATTGTTATTACTGATTGCATTACTTTAGCCAGAGTGACATAGTTGCTATGATCAGTTGTTCTTCCTTGTATGCCAATACCAAGATTGTCTGGGGGTCATGAAAAATACCATAGTCCATTATCAAAAAACTGGGTGCTAGGCCAAACAGGCAGCAACCTTCATCCCTAATAAACTGAAAAGGTGGGGTCTTGGGACAGACTCAAAAATCAAAAGCCAGATACATCTAGAAGGCATATCTGAAATATAGTCATTTTCTAATTCTATTATTAGTAATAAAGATTTTAGTAGTGGGGCTGGAGATTTAGCTCAGCGGCATAAGCGCCTGTCTTGCAAACATGCGGTCGTGAATTTGATCCTCGGTACTAATAAAAAAAAAAAAGATTTTAGTAGCTATTTTTCAAATATCTACTCACGCCATCAGATTTAACATAATCAAACAAAACAAAGCATAAAATTCAACCAACAAAACAATGAAAATGATATGGTTTCCTGGCTGAGATCACTTCCTGGTGAGGTCTGGTTCTCTCCCTACCCCACCCCCACCCCATCCCCACTACACTGATACAAAAACCAGAGAAGTATCAAAGCAAAAAAGAGAGCTACAGGCTAATCTCCTTAATGAATGTAGACACAAAAATCTGCAGTAAGATACTGGGAAACAGTATAAGAAATCACCAAAAGATTATACTTCATAGCCAAATAGGATTCATCCTAGGGATGCAGGAATGGTTCAATATATACAAATCAATAAATATAATACACCACATTTACAGGACCCAGGACAAAAACCATGTGATCATCTCAATATATGAATAAAAAGCATTCAACAAAGTCAATATCTATTCATGATTAAAACCCTACACAAAACTGAAATAGAAGGTCTTTATATCACTCTGATAAAAGCCATCTATGACAAACCAAAAGTCAATATCACACTAAATTGTCAAAAACTGAAAAATTTCACTCTAAAGTCAGGAATAAGACAAGGATACCCACCAACACTACTCCTATTTAATATACTTCTGAAAATATTAGCCATAATTAGACAAGAGAAAAAAATAAAAGCCACATAGATAGGAAAAGAAGAGATTAAATTATCATTATTTGTTGATGACATGATGTTCTACTAGAAGAAGTTAAAAACTCTACTGAAAGTCTTCTACAGTTAATCACCAAACTCAGCACCATAGCAGGATACAAAGTCAGCACTCAAAAATCAGTCACTCTTAGGTACTCTGGAGCCTGAGGCAGTAGAATTGCCATAAGTTCAAGGCTAGCCTGGGATACATAGTGAGTTTGAGGCCAGCTTGAACTGTATAGAAAGATTTGTCTAAAAAAAAAATCAGTACCATTTCTGTCCATGAATAACATTCACTGAGAGAAATTAGGAAAACAATGCTTTTCAAGGTAGTATCAAGAAAAATGAAATACTTAGGAGTCAGTCTAACAAAGGAAATGAAAGACCTATACATTGAAAACTGTAGTACACTGAAAATGGAGATCAAAGACGATATTAGAAAATGGAAAGATGTCCCATGTTCTTGAATAGACAGAACAAGTATAGTGAAAATGCTCATATTTTCAAAGCAGTTATACAGATTCGATGCAATCTCAACCAAAATACCAATAGCATACTTCACAGAACTAGAGAAAACATTCCTAAAATTATTTTGGAACAGAAGAGACCTAGAATAGCAAAAATCAATTCTGGGAAACAAATAAATCAGGTGACATCATAATCCCCATTTTGAAGTTATACTACAAAGCTACTGTGATTAAAAATAGCATTGTACTGGCCTTGGGCACAGACTCAAGGCTCATTGGAACAGAATACAAGATTCAGGAGTAACTTCAAGCACACTCAGCCATCTTATCTTTGACAAAGAGGCCAAATACCTTCACAGGAGAAAAGATACATTCTTTAATAAATGGTGTGGAAATAACAATAAATGATGTGGAAAAACTGGCTTTCCACATCCCCAAAACAGACCCATGTCTCTCAGCATGCACTAAACTAAAATTGAAATGGATCAAAGATCTAAATAAAAATGCAAAAACATTAAATCTTCTGGAAGATAGAATAGTTAAAACTCTGGAAGGCTTAGGTCTAGGCAAACACTTTGTGAAAATAACCTCAATTGCACAGGGTTTTATTTATGAACAATGTTTATGAACAAGATGTTTGTTTTATGAACAAAACCACAATCATACAATAGTACAAAGAATAACTGGGATCATATCAAATTAAAAATGTTTTGCACAGTGAAAAAAACACCCACAGAAGAAACAAGCCCTGCAGTAGAAAAAAATTTACCATATATTCCTCAGACAAAGGACTAACCTCTAGAATATATAAAGAACTCAAAAAACATGACCTCATCCCCAAATTTAAAGACCTAATCCAAAAATTGGTATCTGAAATGAATAAAAATTTCTCAGTTAAAGAAGTACAAACAGCAAATAAGTACATGACAAAGTGTTTGCCATCACAGGTCATTCAAGAAATGCAAATTAAAACAACATTGAAATTTCATCTCACTCCAGAAAAAAAAATGGCTATTATCAAGAAATCAATCAATAACAAATGCTGGTGAGGCTGTGAGGGAAAAGGAACTCTTCTCCATTGCTAGTAGTCTGGTGCAACTACTATTGAAATCAGTATGGAGATTCTTCAGAAACCTAAAGCTAGAGGCTCCATTTTACCCAAGTATTCCTTGCCTACATATGTTCCTGAAAGAGTTAAAAGCATCACAGCACACTGACATATGCATACCCATGTTTATAGCAGCATAATTTGTAATAGCTAAATCTTGGAAAGAGTCCATCAACAGAAGTATGGATAAAGAAAATGTGGTATTTATACACAATGGAATACTACTCTGCCATAAAAATGATAAATGAGTCATTTGAAGAAAAAGGGTGCACCTCAAGACCATAATCTGAATTGAAATAAAGTGTACATACAAGTTTAAATATCACATTGTTTCTATTGTGTGAGGAACAGAAAAGATAAGGAGAAGAATGGAGAATAGATATTGGCAAGCAGGAAGAACATGTTTAAATTGGAAGGGGAACAAAAGAGAAGGTGGTAGGAGGGAAGAAAACAAGAAGGAGAAAAAGAGAATGGAAGGGAAAAATGGAAACAGCCTTTGCAAATGGAGAGAGAAAAGAAGAAAGGCTGAAGTGTGGGGAGAGGAATGGGGGAAAAAAGAATTAAAATATATTATGTACAGGGACAAATTATGTTGAATGTGATCAATGTGTGATAAATTGATACTAAAAAAGGCTTTTTTTAAAAAGAGAAATAAACCCTATTCCAAGATAGGGAGAACTAGTATTATCAAAATTGTCATACTTCCAAAGCAGACATACAGATTTAAAGCAATCCTAATCAAAATACTAATAACATTCCTTGTAGAATTAGAAAACAATCCTAAAGCTCATGTAGAACCAGGAAAGAGTGCTACATGAATAGAATCATACAGTGTGTATCTTTTGAGATTGTCTTTCTTTATCCACCACAATCGCCCTGAGGTTCATCCAAGTTCTTCTTTGCATCCACAATGAGTTCTGTCTCTTGCTAAGTAGTATCCCATGAAAGATGAGCCTGATGCTTTCAAAGAACTGGGAACTGGAAATAGAATTCCCAGATGGCTGCTTTATATGGTAGAGCAGTAAGCAGCAGAGAAAATAGCCTCTCTGAGAGTCATCATCCAGACACTGGAATATAGCATCACAAAGACAAGAAGGAAGGGAGTCCCTTGGACCCATGAAGAACCTGAAGTATGAATTAAATACCACAGAAAGAGTGAAAAGAAAAACTTCAAGGAAGAAGAAAATGGTAGCCAGCAGCGTCTTTGCCCTGAGATGGGACTCACTGTGCAAGAGGAGCAATTCAAACCTAGGGACACATGGTCATGGTGACAGTGATGGCTAGTGACCCCAGAGGCCTCTGCAGAGACATGTGGCAGTGAAGGGGAGCAATGGATGTGGAGGACTGCACTGGATGGTGGTAAGTGCACAGGCTCAGTTCTCCTATGAAAGAGAGCAATGAGCAGGGAGCCATTTTGGAGACAGACCAATTGGCCTTGGGACCTAGAACTGCAGCTGGCTTTGTCTAGCAGCTCCCAGCTGGGAGCAGACTCATGGAAATTGCTTGGACTGCAGCAACCCTGATGAGTCTAAGTCTCAGAGCAGGCCTTCTGAGATTATCCACTACTCCACCATAAAGCAACTGCTGGCTTGCTGGGATAGATTGGCATGATTCAGGACCCTGTATCCACGTGTTGTCTACTAGTGAAATCAGAGAGAATCCTGAAAGTAGGCTGTTTGTTTTTCTTTTTCTTTTCCTCTTTCATTGTTTTTATATGAGTAGGAAAATGGTTCCTAATCTCTTTGTGAGTATGGTTCTGTTCTGTTTTTCCTTTTATCTCTTCCATCTCTTTTCCTTCAGTCTTCTGCACCAGTTTCCCCAAGTTGGCATGATTCCCCTTTGCCTTCCAACCTTACTTCTAATCTCTTTTTCTTCTTCCACTTCTCTATTTTCTCTATTAATTCATTTTAAATTTGAACTCTCAAAGGCAAAATTGACACATTATGGACTTATAGATTGTATATAATTATCTGGTTTGTTTTACATTTGGTTATATAATCACAAAGCTAGTTCATATGGTTAAAAGTTGCAAATTAAGGGTTAGCTCAGCTTTGTAGTTTTATAGTCTATGTTTGATGCTTTTAGTACCACTACAGCTGAAATTGACATAATTGTTCTAAACAGCTGTTGGCCCTGATAATCCATAACTAAGATTAACTAAGTCACAGAAAATACTATGGCACAGTACCAAAGAACCAGAGACTAGGCCAAACAAGCAACAACTTCTCATCTCCAACAAACTGAAGTGGTAAGATCTTCTAACAGACTCAAAATCCAAAAACCCAGCTACATCTGGAAGATACCTCAGAGGAGTAATCATCACCTGAGGGTCCTAAATACTACCAATAAAGCAACCCACCACAAGCAACTTGCAAACATAATCCCAGGGATTAAACTAAAAGAGAAAATAAAATGAGAAGACACTTAAGCAAAATATTCAGTTCACCAAAGGAAAATCCAGGGAGTGATGAGGTGGGACAATTCAAAAGTCCCCCACCAGGTCTCTCTGAACTGGTAACAACAAAGCAATTGATTGAAGCTCTGGAAAAAAAATGAAATCAGAAATAATCTCTCAGACAACTACAGAGATTACCAACATATGCACCATGTTTAGAGACATTAGAGCAGACACAGACAAAAAAATAGATGAGTTTAAGAAAATTATGGAAGACCAGAATAGGAAAGAAATGGAATCCATAAAGCAGATTCAAGCAGATATCAAGGAGAATAAAAACTCCACTGAAAGTATTCAAAGCAGATTAGACCAATGTGAGGAAAGGAACGCACTTAGATAGTGAAGATAAGCTTTCAGTTAATGACCAGGAAAAGAAAGGTTTCTCAAAAATAGCAAGGAACTATAAGAAATCAGTCCAGCAGTTTCTAGATGACACAAAGGAGAATAACTTAAGGTTGACTGACATCAATGACAAAGCAGGAGATACCACAAATGACATTTAAAAAATATTCAGAGACATCATGAGAAAATTTTCCTGGTAAAGAAAAATAATTTGACATAAAGGTAGACAAGACATATAGAGCTCCAATTAAAAATGATCAAAAAAATACATCTGGGCATATCATAATCAAGATTCCAGAAATTCAACACAAGAATAGAACCCTAAAAGCTGTTAGAGAAAAGAAACAAAGCACCTCTAAAGGAAACCCATCAGAATCACAGCTGACATCACAGCACAAACTCTGAAGTCAAGGAGAGCATGGAGTGAAATACTTCAAGTTCTAAAGGAAAACAAATTTCAACCCAGATTGATGTACCCTGCAAAACTATCTTTCAAAATTGATGGAGAAGTAAGAGACTTCCATGACAAAGATCATCTGACAAAATTTATGACCACCAAACCAGCACTCCAAAATGTTATGGAGGATGTACTAGAAAAAGATAATAAGGACTATAGCCCCGTGAACCCCAATCAAAGGAATCCACTAGGGAAGGCAAACAATTAGAGAGGAAAAAATAGTTAAAGGAGGAAAAGCAATTAGAGTAGAGCCAAAAACAGGAAAATAACATGACAAGGATAAGTCAATACATATCAGGTATAACCAGCAATGCTAATGGTATAAATTCACCAGTCAAGAGACACAGACTGGCAGAATGGATCAAAAAGCAAGATCCAACAATATGCTGCATACCAGAAACACATTTAATTCAAAAAGAAACTCATACACCAAAAGTCAAAGGATGGAAAATAATACTCTATGTGACAGGAACCCAGAAAAAAGCAGGGGTAGCTGTTCTATTTGCAGACAAAGTAAACTTCAAGCCAAGACTGATTAAGAGAGATAAAGAAGGTCACTACATCCTTATAAAAGGAACAATTCAAGAGGAAGAGAGAAAATACATATATGACAAATACCTATGCACTCAACTATGTAAAACAATTACTAATAGACATGAAAAATCAAATAAGCCCTAATACAATTGTACTGAGTGACCTCAATACTCCACTGTCACAAAAAGACAGATCAACTAGACAAAAAAATCCATAATGAAATATTAGAACTCAAGCTTTCGAACAAATGGACCTAGTAGATGTATACAGTGTTCCACTCCACAACATCAGATTACACATTCTTCTCAGCTGCACATGGGACATTCTCCAAAATAGACCATCCACTGGCTCATAGAACATACTTAAGTAAATGCAAAGGAATTGAAATTATCCCATGCATACTGTCAGACCACAGTACAATGCAACTGGAAATCTATGCCAAAAGAAACCACAAGAACTTTATAAACACATAGAAATTGAATAACATCTGACTGAACAACCAATGTGTCACAGATAAAATTAAAGAAGAAATTAGACTGTTTTTATAGTTGAATGATAGCGATAATATAACATACCAGAACTTGTGGACACAATGAAAGCAATCTTAAGAAGGAAATTTATAGCAGTAAATACCCATATCAAGAAAACAGAGCAAGCTCATATAAACAACTTAATGTTGAAGCCCAAACTTCTAAAAAAAGAAGAGTAGGCTAAGACAAAAGCTCATACAAGGGAGGAAATAATAAAGATCAGTGCAGAAATTAACACATTGGAGACTGGAAAAAAATACAAAGAATCAATGAAGCTGGTTCCTTGAAAGATTAAATAAAATGGATAAATGCTTAGCCAACCTGATCAAAAAAAGGAAAGAAAAGACTCAAATTCATGCAATTAGGAATGAAAAGGATGAAATCACAACAGACTCTGCAGAAATCCAGAAATCATTTATACCTACTTTGAAAACTTGTAATCTAATAATATGGAAAATACAGAAGAAATGGAAAGATTCCTAGATACATATGAATTACCAAATCTGAGTCGACAAGAGATAAAAATCCTAAAAAACTCAATATCAATAAATGAAATCAAAGATGTAATTAAAAACCTATCAACAAAGAAAGCCCCAAGTCCTGATGGATTTACTGCTGAATTCTACAAGAAATTTAGAGAAGACCTAACACCATTCTTTTCAAACTCTCTAATGAAGTTGAAAGGGAAAAAAGATTCCCAAATTCATTTTTGGAAGCAAGCATTACCCTGATACCAAAACTAGAGAAGGACTCAACTAAGAAAGAGAATTATAGGCCAATTTCCCTAATGAACATTGATGCAAAAATCCTCAGTAAGATACTGGCAAACAGACTGCAGCAAATAGTCAAGAAGTTTGTACACCATAATCAAGCGTGATTCATCCCAGGAGTGCAGGGATGGTTCAACATACATAAATCCATAAATGCAATACACCATATTACAGAGCCAAGGACAAAAATCATATTATCATCTCAGTAGATGCAGAAAAAGCTTTTGACAAAGTCTAGCACCCATTCATGATAAAAACCCACAAAAATTGGAATAGATCATCTTTATCTCAACAGCCAACATCATACTAAATGGACAAAACATGAAAACTTTCTCTCTAAAATCAGGACCAAGACAAAGATGTCCACTGTTTCCATTCTTATTCGACATAGTCCTGGAAATTTTAGCTGGAGCAGTTAGACAAGAGAGATATAAAAGATAGGAAAGGAAGAAGTTAAACTATTGTTATTTGCAGATGACATGATACTCTACTTAGAAGACCCCAAAAGCTCACCAAAAGACTACTACATTTAATAAGCAAATTCAGTAACATAGTTGGTTACAAAGTCAACATTCAAAAATCAACAGCCTTCCTGTACCTAAATAACAAATTCATGGAGAGAGAAATCAGGGAAACAATACCTTTTTTAATAGCATCCCCAAAAATGAAATACTTAGGAGTCAATCTAACAAAGGATGTAAAAGACCTCTACAGTGAAAACTACAGTACTCTAAAAAAGGAGATTGAAGAGGATATTATAGCAATAAATACCCAAGAGTAAGTTCTACTCTTGGGTAGGAAGAACCAATGTAGTGAAAATGACTATACTTCCAAAATTGTTATACAGATTCAATGCAATCTTAATCAAAATTGCAATAGCATATCTCACAGAATTAGAGGAAACAATCTTAAAATTCATATGGAACCAGAAGATACCTAAAATAATAAAAGCAATCCTGAGCAACAAAGACAAGACAGGGAGCATCACAATCCCTGACTTGAAATTATACTATAAAGCTACTGTGAAAAAAACAGTGTGGTACTGGCAAAAAACAAAACAAAGCAAAAACAGACCCAAAGATCAATGGAACAGACTAGAAAAAATAGAAACAACTCCAGACACACTAAGCCACCTTATCTTTGACAAGAGTGCCAAACATATTCATTGGAAGAAAGATAGTCTCTTTAATAAATGGTGCTGGAAAAACTGACTTTATACATGTCAGAGATTAAAACTGGGTTTATATTTTTCACCACATACTAATCTAAGATCAAAATGGATCAAAGATGTTAATATTAAAACAGAAATATGAAATTTTCTGGATGATAGAGTAGGTAAAACTCTTGAAGACATTGGTGTAGGCAAAGACTTTATGAACAAAATCCCAATTGCACAGGAACTATCACAAAGAATCAAGAGCTGGGATCTCACCCTATTGAAAAGTTTTTGCATAGCAAGAAAAAACACCAACAGAGTGAAGAGATAACCCATAATGTGGGAGAAAATGTTTGCCAGCTGTACCTCAGACAAAGGATTACTATCAAGAACATATAAAGGACTAAAAAAAGAAATCATTCTCAGATTTAAAGACCCAATCCAAAAATGAGTATCTGAGATGAATACTCATTTCTCAGATGAAGAAATACAAACATCAAATAAATATGTGAAAAAATGTTCAACATCACTGGTCATTTGAGAGATGTGAATTAAAACAACACTGAGATTCTACCTCACCCCAGAAAGAATGGCTAGTATCAAGAAATCAAGAAATAAAAAAATTTGGAGGTGTTGGGAAAAAAGAACATTTCTCTACTGTTGGTGGGAATGTAACTGGTGCAACCACTGTAGAAATCACAGAGTGGAGATTCCTCAAAAAACTAGGATTGGAGGTCCATTCAACCCAGCTATTCCTCTTCTAGGTGTCTTCCTAAAAGAATTAAAAACAGCATGCCACAGCAATATGGGTGCACCCATGTTTATTGTAACAAAACTTTTAATAGCCAGATCTTGTAAACAACCTAAATGTCCATTGACTGAAGAATAATAAAAGATGTATTTTTATACAAGGGAATACTATTCAGCTATAAAGAAGGATAAACTGGAGACTTTCATAGGTCATTGGATGCAATTTGAGACCATACTCATTAGTGAAATAAGTAAGATACACATGTGTAGACATCATATTGTCTCATTAGTGTGAGAAGCTGGAAGACTCAACATGTATATGTGTATGTATATAAACACAGTTAAGATAGTTATATTACTAATTTCTCTGAGTTCATTGAAGAGATAGATTTGTGCCAGTATTGTTCGGACAATTGAATGCAAATGTCTTGTGTTCTGGATGAATGACTTGGGGATGAAAATGTGCAGTGTATATATCATTGTTGTCCCTTAGTTTTTGAAACATGTTTTAAAATTTTGTTTTAGTTTTTCTTCTTCTTTCTTTTTCCTTCTCTCCTTGAAATAAAATGAATTTGGGGAAAAAAAGAATCAGGAAAGAACCAAAGTAGCAAAATCTATCTTGGACAACTGGAGCAAAGCAGGAGGCATCACAATCCCAGATTTCAATTTGCAGAGCTACAGTGATAAAAACAACATAGTACTGGCAAAAACAAAAGCAAAAACAGATGCATAGATTAATGGAGCAATAGAAGATGCAGAAACAACTTTAGTCACCATCAGCTATCTGATCTGTGACAAAGGGACAAAAATCATGTGCTAGAGGAAAGCTAACCTCTTTTTTTTTTTAAAGAAACTTTATTTTGTAATGTTTTTTCTTTTTGTTTTTCTGTAATCGGTACCAGGGATCGAACTCAAGACTGCACGCTTGCAAGACAGGTATTTATGCCGCTGAGCTAAATCCCCAGCCCTGAAGCTAACCTCTTTAATAAATGATGTTTGGAAAATTGACTACCTGCATGTGAAAGATTGAGTGTAGGCTCATATCTTTCACCATGTACTAAAATAAAATAAAAATGGATCAAAGATCTAATTATTAAAACAGAATCCTTTAATCTTCTGAAAGATAGAACAGGTAAAACACTTGAAGACAAAAATTTCATCAAGGACTTTCTGAGCAGAATCCCAATTGTACAAGAAATAGTGCCAGGATTCAACAAATGTGATCATATCAAGTTAAAAAGCTTCTGCATGATGAAGGAAACAATAGAATGCAGCTATTCCTCAGACAAAGGGCATTTACAGAGACTATGCAAAGAACTAAAAAAAAACTAGATCCCTCCAAATAAAATATCAATAAAAATAGCCAACTGAAATGAATAAACAACGCTCAGGAGACGAACAAATGGCCAATACATACATGGAAAAATGTTCAGCATTACTGGCCATTAAATAAATGCAAATTAAAACACTGAGATCCCATCTTCAGAAATAATGGCCATCATTAGGATATCAAATAATAATAAGTGGTAATGAGGCTGCAGGAAACAAGGAATCTTTCTACACTGTTGGTATTATAAACTAGTACAACCATTGTGGAAATCGGTATGGATATTCCTCAAAAAACTAAAATTAGAAATTCCATTTGGGAGTACTCCCCACAGTTTTCTTGGGCTAGGCTGGAAAGGCTAGTGAAGGAGGGAGAAGTAGCGTTGTGAGAACTTGGTCTGAGTAGTGGAGGAGATTTGTGGCACCCATTTCTGGGCAGAACGGCGGGCTACAATCCCCTGCTTCCGCTTGTCAACCTCTTTCGGCCTTTTCTGTTTCTCCGGCGTAAGGCTGGGAATCCAAAGGAGAGATGATCCAGGCTATGTTCCGGTGAGAAGCTGAAGCACAGAGATACATAATTAACTCAACCAGGATCATACAGCTGCCAGCTCTTCCAGTATGTGTTAGAGCTAAGAATCAAACCTGGAACCTGGATTCCTAAATGCTATTATATTCTGCTTCATAGCATTGAAGGAGGCTCTGAGTACTGGTATGGAGATTACTATCAAAGTAATTTCAAACTCAATAAAAGTGAGAATAAGTTCTTAAGGAAACAAATTAAAGGCATGCTTTGCTGAGACATGAAGGTATTGAGGCAGTATCCTGTGGCACTCAGAGCCTGGTTGTTGCCAGGTGGTGGTTTGGGTAATGGTGTGAGTAGGAAGCATCTGCTCCTGGCTTTAGAGAAATGTGGCTGTGTGGAAGCTCTCTTAATGCCACCTAACAAGCCCTACTCATTGGTAAGATACAAAACCATAGAAGAGTCCAAGAATGCTTATGCTTCCCTCAGTGGAAAAGAAATAGTGGATGATTTAGGACAAAAGGTCATTCTGTATTTGAATTTTGTGGAAAAAGCTCAATGGAACGAGTTGGGGCTTCAAGCCTTACCTCCAGGTCTGATAGTAGTAGAAGAAATGGTTTCTTCTGAAGATGAGAACATGCTTTTGGAAATCATTAATTGGGCAGAAGATACAGACAATCAAAACTTTCAAAAGTCTTTAAAACACAGACGAGTAAAGCATTTTGGGTATGAATTCCACTATGAGAACAACAGTGCAGATAAAGATAAGCCGTTACCTGAGGGTCTTCCTGATATTTGTGACAGCTTTCTGGAGAAATGGTTAGCAGAAGGTTACATTAAACATAAACCTGATCAGTTGACCATAAATCAGTATGAACCTGGGCAAGGAATTCCTGCTCATGTTGACACACATTCTGCTTTTGAGGGTGAGATCATTTCTCTCAGTTTGGGGTCAGAGGTTGTTATGAATTTTAAGCACCCAGACAGTGTCAGTGCAAATTTTGTTGCCTCACCGGAGTTTGCTAATCATGAGAGAAGAATCGAGATATCTTTGGACCCGTGGGTTACTCTTTGGTCTGTGACAGCCACAGGAAAGAGACTCCTCCCTCATTTCCAGAGAGTGACAAAGAAGCATCACAGCTGGAGCAAGAGTATGTCCATAGAGTTTATGAAAAATCTCTGGGCACTTCAGCAGCACGAGACATACTCCTTGGCCACACATTGTGCAGTTTTTTAAAGCTTTACCAGATGGTTCCATAGTGGCTGATATTGGATGTGGAAACGGAAAGTATCTTGGCATCAATAAGGAGTTATATATGGCAAGTGAAGTTGCTTGACTTTTGCTTTACTTGCAGTGCTTGTTAACTTTCTTTCTCAGGGTACATGCTATGTTGAAAGGCATTACAGAAAAGTTATAACATTAAAAGTGATTGTTTCCTTTCTTTTTTATTTCCCTAGAAATTTACGGGCATGCTATCAGTTGTAGTTTTTTGCTCACTTTAGATTTTTCTTTCCAATAAGACTATTTTATCAGTAACAGTTATCCATAAAACTCTTTATAGATTAGAAAGATTTTTTATAGAAACAAATTTCTTTGCTAGGATCCTTCTGAGTATGAGAACGTAAAGTGTATATTTTAATTGGTCTTACAAATAAGGAACTGAGACCTCATAGACTGAGATTATCTTCCCTGGGGTTATATAATGAAGCATAACTGAAACTTAAAATTCCAAATAAAGTGTTGTTTTACTTCTAATAGAAAAAAAAAATTCCATTTGACTCAGCTATTCCTCTCTAGATATCTTCCCAAAAGAGAGTCATCAGATTACAGTAATACCTCCATGCTCATGTTTATGGAAGCATAGTTTATATTAGCCAAATCTTGGAAATAGACCATATATCCATCAATGATGAAAATGTGATATTTATACACAATGGAATACTAGTCTTCCATAAAGGACAAATGAATCATTTATAGGAAAATAGATGCACCTTGAGATCATAATATTAAGTAAAACGAGTCAGACACACAAGCTTAAATACTGCATGCTTTCTCTTCTATGAGAAACCCAAAGTATAAAGAAAGAGCAAAATAAAGGATAATAGGAAATGAGATACATTTTCTTGCAAAAGTCAAGGGAACCAAGAGGTGGGGTGGGGATGGTGAAAAAAAGAATTAAGATGTGTTATGTACATGTGACAACTTCACATGAGAAATATAGTGATGCACTGCAGACATGTGGGGCCTTGTGTCAAGAAAAACCCCACAAAACTCAAAACCCCAAAAAACAAACTAAAAAAAGCTAAGCATAGTGATATACCCTATAATCTCAGATAGGAAGCAAAAATACAGCAAGTTAAGGACCAGTCTGGAAAATTCAGAAAAAAATTAAAAATTTTAAAAAAAATTTAGAGGTCTGATAGTAGAAAGTTCAATGGTAGAACACTTGTCTACATGCATGAGGCCTCAGATGCTGCCTAGGATTAAGGTTGCAAATTCTTGATTCACATCACAACTCTTAGTCCAGGGCCATTCCCTGCAGATGAGCTCTCTGATAGAAGGCTGAAACCTGGACCCAGCAAAGGAACCTTAAACCATCGCCCTCTCTGGTTTAGCTGGTTAGAGTAGACAATTTGCAGGCAATGGTGCGTACCTATAATCCTAGCACTCTGGAAGGCTGGGGAAGGAGGATCACAAGTTTGAGCAAAGCCTGGACACAGTAGTTACTTAGTGACTCAGTGAAACCCTGTATCAAAAATAAAAAATCGGGCTGAGGGTTTAGCTCAGCGGCATAAGCGCCTGCCTTGCAAGGATGTAGTCATGAGTTCTATCCCTGGTACTGATAAATAAATAAATAAATAAATAAATAAATAAATAAAAATAAAAAAAGAACTGGGGATGTAGCTCAGTCTTCACAGTGGTGATTTCTGTTCTGCTGGGAGCAGGTGACCTTCCCCTCCTAACACCTCACATCTATCCCAGTTGCCTTTGTTTGGGGGTGGAGGGCTAGGGAGAGAATTTGAGGCAAGTGCTCACTATGTAGTTCAGAACGGTCTTGAACTCACTATGTAGCCCAGCCTGGCCTCAAAATCATGGCCATTCTCCTGCCTCAGTCTCCCAAGTGCTAGAATTAGAGACATGCACCACCATGCCTGGCATCCCAGCTGCTTTTTTCCAGGGAGGTCATCCCCAGCCTATACCTCCTTTCTAAGCCTCCTTCAAAGGAGGGAGCCCCCTCCACCTCTAGCCTCCCCACCACAGCCTCTCCCTTAAATTCAATCTGGCCTCTCAGGCTTCCTCTCCTATCTCCCTTGAGTTACACAGCATCCCACAAGGAAAGTTAGCTAGGCCAATTCAGAGATAATCCTCAGCACTGGACCAAGTCAGTTCCTCAGGACGAAGCAGAATGAGGGCCATTCTGACCCCCATCTCCACCTATTGTGAGACACCAGTGAATTCATCTACAATCCTAGTGGCCTGTGTGCAGTGGTCAGGCTTGTACCTAGGATCTATGCTCCCCATCTCCAGCCCACACCTGGCTCCAAATCCTCCAACCGTAGGGCACCCAGCCCTTCCTGACTTCCCGGATTCTATTTATATGAAAGATCCAGAACAGGTAAATCTGTAGACAGAGACAACACTTGTGGAATAGTGAAGGGCAAGTTTGGGGAGAAATGAGGAGTGACTGCTTTTGTATGAACTTATTTTTTTGGAGAAAATTAAAATGGCATAATATTGATTATGGTTATGGTTGCAAAACATAGGGAAATGTACACAAACCATAGAACTGTATGCTTTAAATGGGTACATGTATATGGGACGTGAATTGTATATGTCACTGAAGCTATTATAACTAAGAACAAAAAACTCCAAGGCTGCATTTTTAATGTCTCTAGACATTATTCCTTTGCACAGCTGCATCATAATCTATTTAATCATAACTTACATTTTCTATTCCTTTGTTTCAAGACTTTTCAAACATACAAAAATGAATTGAACAATATAATAAACCACTTCAGCAATTATCAACACAATATTTGCCTTTACAAACATGGATTCAAAGAACATTCTTCCACATAAATCTTTGTCCACACTCCATGCTGTTTCCTTCTCTTTATACTGAATTCAGTTGTCTCACACTTTTATGATGTCATCGTGGTGTGACAGATCAGACCTTGCTTTCCCCTTGAAAAGCTCCTGCTCTAATAAGCAAAGTCGATGTTGGATTGGAGTGACCAGTAGGGACAGAGGCTGTGTAACTAGGGAGATTCCTTACCTACTACCCAGAAAAGGTACCTCACGGAGGAATCACCCATCCAGGGAGCCTGTCTCCCACCTATCTACCCTGTCCTGTTTTTCTTCTCTGATGCCACATGAGGGCATCAGAACCAACCTTTCACAGCCTCCTCTGGAAGTTCATCACTAATGCGAGTAAGTGGCATGGTGGGTTCTGTGTTCCTTCTCTGTGTGACTCTAGCCTGTCATATGAGGAGGCCTTAGACTCCTCATATGGAAAAGGAAGGAAATGAGCTCAATGAGTCGTCAGAACCACCTGAGCTCCAGTCACATCTCTCCTTGTGAGCCAGCTCTGGTCAGCAGGGTGCTTTGGACTCCACAACCCAGCACTTGCTTCTGGACCATCCAGGGACCCATCTGCATGTCCTTCTACCCCAGATCCCAGGAAAGACTAATGTCTACCCAGGCAACTTTCCACTTTCCACGGAGACTTAAGGGAGGCAGCTCATCATCCCATAGGAATAGCAGCAAATTGCTGGTGACACCCAGCTGAGGGTTAAGGGGTCTGCCTAGGTTCACTTCACAGCTGCTGATTCCAGGAGGCACTCAGGCAAAGGCAGCCTCTGGTTCCAGAGTAAGGCCAGACTTGGGCAAGGAGGAAGAGCAAATGAGTCACCAGGGACTTCGAAGGCCCGGTCTCATATCTGGCCCAGCCCAGAGATTTGGTCCCCATGGGATATGGCCTGGAGCACTGTGAGGGTTAATGTGTCTGGCATAGCTGAGGGCTGAGTCAAGGGCCTGGGTGTTTGCTTTCCTGCCAGGGCTTCCTTAGCCTTGCAGCCTTGCTGGTCTCAGCGAGGGCAGGGGCCAGGCTTTGAGCCCCATTCTTGTGCCTGCCCATCCCTGAGGTCTCTTAGTTATGACCTCATCACAGCTCTCTGGGCCTCGCTTGTCCCTTGGTCGCCCCAGGATGCTTCCTTTTAGTCCAGTGAACTACCAGCAGCCAGCAAGGGCACAAGTCACTGCCATGACCTCACATCAGTTAAGTCATAAGAAGGAAGACTCACACATCCTGAGCACTCACTGTGTGACAGGCAGGGCCGGGGTGGAATGCTTGGTATTGTCCTCACATTCCTTTCTTGAAGCCCAGCCTTCAGAGGCAAGCGTTGCACTTGTGTTGCAGAAGAGGAAGTGGAAGCTGAGTCCAGCAGTGTGAGGGCTCAGGCCCAGGCTTGTCTCCTTCCACCTATGTCTCCATCCGTCTCCCCACCCAGGGAAAGCTCCTATTCTGAATCACTGTGCATGACTCTTACCTCAACTACTCCATTCTCACCACTCCTTCATCACTGGTGTTCAAGCAGTTGCATGGGTGCTCAAAGCTCACACACACCAAGGTAGTGCACTGACTGACACAGGTGCAAAGGAATATACCAGTTCTGCCTGCTACTTACCAGCTGTGTGGCCCGGAGCAAGCCACTCAACCTCTCTGTACCTCAACATTGTCATCTCATTGGGATTATAAAGATAATTAAATAAGGTATTTAGTTAATATTTAATTATGTATAATGTTTGTAGTACCTTGCCTGGGCAAAGTGCTTAATTTTAGCTATATTTTTGTTTGCTAGTTTGCTTCTTTTTATATTTATTTCTTGGTTCAATGTCAACACTTTCAAGCTACTTTTTAAAAATAATGTTAAAGACAGTATTTTTCAATTTTAATTATTTTATTTCATTATTATTGTATATTTGCATTCTAGTACACCCTGCCTATGTAACAAGCCACATGCAGTATACTCAGAGGCACAAGGATTGCCATTCACACCTACAGTCACCCAGCCACCGGATAGATCTGGGGGCTGTGCCTGTGCCAGGCTTTCCTGCAGGTAATGGAGGTTACCTAGGTGTAGGTTCATCAGAGAGCCTGGCCGTGGTCTGCCCACCTGATCTGGCTAGGAAGTGGGTTTCCTGCAGTCAGCAGGCCACTTTAGAGCCTTGTTAGAGTTTTTTCTTTTCTTTTTGAGATAGGGTCTCATTTTATAGCCCAGACTGACCTCAAACTTGTGATCTTCCTGCCTTGACTACCTGAGTGACAGCATACAGGCCACTGAGTCTGGCCCTTGTGAGAAACTTGAAGAATCTCACATCTACCCCAGAATTCTGAATCTGCATTTTAATGAAATCCTCAGAGCACCCAGGCAGAGAAGAGTGAACAAGTGGAACAGCCGTACCTGTGTGCTGAGAGGGGGCTGACATTGGGCCTATCTCTCATGTCTCCAGCGGGCTCCTTTATCATACTGATCTATCTCCTGGCTCCACCTCTGCTCTTGGGAGTTAGCACTCAGGTGCTTGGTTATCCAACTGAGCCTTGGGAGGACAGTCTCCTCAACCCTGTTCTAGGAGAACATGAATGACAAGGCTTTTACCTGGGCCCTCCAAGAGCTCTGAAGGGCTGTGGGCTGGGAGCCATCTCAGGGGTTCCTTCTGCCCTTTCTGCAATGCTCTGAAATGTGTTAGTAGAAGTTTGTGACCCTCCCCACCCAGCATCATGGAAGGTCACTACCAGAACTCTGGCTGACCTCTTCTGTCTTGAGTGAGGTATGGATTCAGTCCCTTGGGTCTATGAGATCTTGAAGCCTGGGGCTGCTCCCTGGTCCTTTTGCTTTGGAGCTAATTTTAGGGCTGCCTTGACAGCTGCCTAGCTCAACCTTTGGCAGTTCTCAGCCACTCAGTGCTGGGGTCAACCGGGGTCTCAGAGGAGTAGGCTAATCCAGCTCCAGCTTTGACTGCAAGAGATGAAACAGAATCCTTGTTCCCTCCCCACCTCCTCACCCTCCTGCACCTCCTGGAGGATCCTAACCCAATGCTGACCAGAAGGATAGGCTGGAAATTGGTCCTGCTCCCAGCCTGGCGTACTTTCTGAAAACAGACAAATAAAATCCTGTCCAAAAGTCACAAAAATCAGACAGCTTGGGACATAAAGGGCCCTAGAAGACCTTGCAGCTCAGCACCTCAACTGCAGAAAGTAAGACCAGAGACACCATGACATTGGCCCAAGGTCACACAGAAAATGACCAGCAAAGCTGGTCCTGGAGCCCAGCCTTCCCAGGCTGCATTCCATGCCCTGAGCCCTGCAGGTGACGATGCAGAGAGACTAAGTACCTAAAACATCCCAGGAGAGCAAGATTGGGTGTTGATGCTTTCTTAAGTGTCCCTCCCAGATGATAATCCAGTATAAATTTCTTGAGCCACCTTGCTACCCTGGCTATCAGGGTCAGGAGCAGGCACATCTGGATAGTTGATGGAGGATTTTAGACTCAGAAGACAAAAGTATAGAACTCTGTGGTCTACATTCATGTCCTTGGTTTTTTCCTCTGAAAAAGGTGTCATGACACAGACTGGCTGGGAGAGATGGAGATGAGAGGAGATTGGAAACCCCATTGGGAACTCAGGATGTGCTGAGTCCACACAGATGGATGTGTTGCCACTCAGCAGGGGGACCCCAGCTTCCTACCTTGGAGAACCTAAAGTTCAGTGGCTCCCCGTCCTTACCCGACAACGCTGCTGGGGGGAAAGAGGAAGAGACCCTGAAGCTGAGCTGGGCCAAAGTGAAAAGAAATGCAAGCAGAGGTGGGGAGGCCATACCCCTTCTGTCCCCGACTCCTGCCAGTTCCTTCTCACTGTGGGCTCCTTCTAAATCCACCCCACTTCTCCAGGTCTCTTTTCCTGCCAATTCCAGCTGTCCTCTGAGCTATCTCACCTTGGAGGGCTGGGCTGGATGGGGTGCTAAATTTTCTTTCATTTTCCTCTCTGAACTCAAGTGATTCTTCCTAACTCACTCTGGTTCCCTGAAGTCCCCTACTCCCATGTGTGCAATGGGAAAGTGGGTGGATGTGCATGTGCATAGGGTTGGCACTCAGTAAATATTTAGCAACTCAAAGCTGAGTATATAAATAAATATAATGTTGACTAACTCTAAATACACACAGTCACCTGGAGAAGAGCCTTGTTTATCTAGCTCTCTTGGGTATGGAGCTGATTTCTCAACTGTACTCTCCAGGTGATTGAAGGTGGAGGAATCTAAAGAATAGAAAGAAGAGAGACATTGCAGGCTGTGAGCTGGAGGATGTTCAGTAGTCAGCAGGTGGCAGTGTGCAGTGAGCTGAGGATGCAGGGTCCAGATCATGAAGGGCCAGGTCAAGGAGCTAGAATTCATCATTATCTAGAGAGTGATGGGAGCCATGGAAGGATTTTGAGCATGGGAGTGGCAAGGTTGGGTTTGCTGCCAATAGGATCCCTCTCTGGCTGCTGCAAGGAGTATGGATTGAAGACAGAGAGGGGGGTATAAGGAATCCTCTGCTTCTGAGGGCCATATGGAGAAGAGGAAGTAGAAACAAAGATATGCCTGTGGGAAGCAGATAATTCCAGCACATTGCAGAGGAGTGGCTAGGATTGGTGAAGATTTGGATGGGGGCAGGAGGGAATGAGAGGAAGCTTGGTGATTTCTGGCCCCAGTGCAGTGGGCTGCAGGTGTCCTTCCTGAGGCTGAAAGAGGAACAAGTCTAGAGAAAGATGGAGAGTGTTTCTTTGAGCAGTGGAGAAGGCACCCAAAAGGAGATAGCTGGATTGGTCAGAGGGCTGGGGCCAAGAAAACTGGGACATATTTTCTCTGGATAACACTCTCTGCTTGAGACTGGGGTGTCACTTAGTGGTAGAGAAGCTCACCTAGCATAAACACCATCCTGGGATTGATCCCCAGCATCACAAAATAATAAAAGCTGTATATGACTTCAACATGGGTAGCAAGTTTAACCTAGCCCTAAGTTTATCTTTTAAAGACATTTCCAGATAACTTTAAAGCATCTCAAGTGCCCTAAGCACAATGTCTGAGGCCTCAACCACCTGTGGCCTCCAAGACACACAGGACTTGAACTTGGGCCCTAGGGAGAAATAGGAGATAGAAAAAGCCTGACAAGAGTGGAGGGGAGCCCCTGAGGTCCCATGATAAGGACAGGAATGACCAGCACTGAGATCTACAGTTGGAGAGCAGTGGGAAGAAGGCATAGGAGGTCTGAGCTGATAGTCCCAGAGGCCAGCTGGCCTGGACCCGCCATTGTACATGCAGGGGAATGAAGTCCAGCAAGGACAGAGATGGACCAGGCTGTTAGCTACTGGCTCAGTGATGTGCCCTGGGCCAGGCTGGCTGACAGCAGGGAGCTCGGTGCGGCTCTGGTGAGTTCCCAGGCCATGGTTCCAGTGTGAACACAGGGAGGTAGGTGAGAGCCCAACCCCTGTCTAAGAGTGCATCCCTGCTCTGGGCTGTATTTCTTATCCCAGGCTGAGGCTGGGCTGTAAGCCAAGGAGGGCAGAGAGTACAGTAGGCACAGAGCCAGTCTTCAGGTGAATGCTGGGTTGCACGTCTGAGCGTGGGGGCTGGGCAACACCTACAGTGCTTCACAAAGGGTGAACAAACCTGAGTAAGCACCTCCTCGGTGCCAGGCACTGTTCTGTGATCTGCAGACAGTAGTCAGGATTTATGTAGTAATGGAGACTGTTAGTACATAAATGAATACATAATATAATGTTAAGGAGGGGAAAAGGAAGATAAAGAAACACAGAGTCAAGTGGGCAATTTCAGTTGGGAGCAAGGAATGGCCATTTGAAGAAAAAGCCCTGGGGGTTTGAATGGCTGGGTCATTTTGATCAAGCAACCCTATTCCCACTGTGGCTGCATCAGTTTCTCTCTTAGCAGAGCATTTGGGCTCCCTCTTGCCCCAGTCTTCTCCAAGTTCCAGAGGAGCAACCCATCTCCAGGCCTTGAGCTACCCACTGGGCTGCCCAGCCTCCTCGGTTCTGCCCACTCTACTCCTCCTCGGAACAAGGTGATGTGGGAAGCCCCATAGCCTTCACACTGGGCCAGAACTACACTCTGACTCACCTGGGGGCCTCAGGATCTCAGAAAAGCCTGGGTGGGGCTGGAAACCTGGAGACTCTCTGCTTTGCTCACCCAAGAATGATGGCCAGATGGACGTTGGTCTAAGTGAGAGTCCTTCTGCTCTCTGGGAAGTCCAAGTTGTAGCTAATTTGTTGAGAGGTGACCAGAGACTTGCCAGTGCCTGTCCCCTCTGAATCCTGCCTCCTAGTCACATCTAGGGAACTGATGGGTAGGTAATTTTCTTGTTCTTTGTGGCTCTAAATTTCTGTTCTGAAAAGAATGTTGGAGAAAGTCCAGAATCCAAGACATTCCCTGGGAGCTCATGACAGAAGTGAGTGGTGGATTCTGAAATGGAGAAGAGTTGCAAGGTTTAGCAAATGAAAATACAGGATGCGCTGTTAAATTTGAGTTTCAGATAAGCAGTGGATAATTTTTAAGTCTAAACATGCCCTAAACATGTTTATGCTAAAAAATTACTCATTATTTATCTAAAATTCAGGTTTCATTGAAACCTATGTGGGAAGGTGACTGGAGCTGAGGCTTCAATCCTAGCCTCTCAGTCAACCAGAGTTCTTGCTGCCCACTGGACTTTTCAGGTGCTTTGTTAGAAGGAAGTGGGGTGACAGAGTGAGAACTTGGGGTAGTGGGTAACAGAGCTACAGACAGGCAGCGAGACCCCAATACCCAGAGAGATAGCACTTGAACTCCTCTGTCCTACATCCAGCTCACTTTGCCACCTCTCCTGCCCATATATTCTGCAAAGCCTTGACATTCTCCTACCTCCATGACCTTGCATAGCCCTGATTGTTCTCTCTTATGCCAATGACCCACAGCTGCCTCCAGGAACCTTTCCCTTGGCTCTTCCTTAGCATTCTGACCACCTCTTCTGAGTTCCCATGGTGCTATCAGTCAGAAAACCCTTCCTCTAGTAAGCTTTGAACACTCACTGCAATGGTCAAGACAGACACAACCCTGCCTCCATGGAGACAAAATCTAATGGGGAGACAGATTTACAGATAATCACAGAATGGGGAGATAATTGCTGTTTCACGGGATTGACTGTTCCTGTGACTGGAGACTCTGTGCGGGTGGGTGCCATGTTCTGTTTTTCAGGTCTTGCAGCAAAGCAGGCTTCAGGGAATCCATGTGGAGTAAATGAGATGTTGAGGGAGGTGCCTTGGATGAAGAGTCTTCCAGATGGAGACAGTGCAAAAGGACAGAGGTGTGGCCGGCACGGAAGAGGATCAGCGGGGACAATGCTGCGGAGTCATCAGGCAAAGAACTTGAATTAGGCAGCTCTGACTACTGTTGTGGCCCAAGAACTGGGAGGCTTAGCATCATGGCATGCTGTTGCTCCCGAGTCTGGCCTGCCCTGCAAGCTTCTGCATTTCTGGATCTTCCTCTCTATCATCACCCTTTAGCACCAAGCCTAGAACTTGTCATGGGAGATAGATTGATAGAGCTGTGACCAGGGAATGACACCCACACAGCATGGCTGCTCTTGAAGGCTCTGGGTGGACAAGTCACACTACATTGTTTTTGTTTTTCTGTCTGGGGGTTGCTGGGGCATTTTAATAGTCAAAGTCACTCTGCGATATTAAGAGTTGAGTGATTTTTACACCCTACATTGAAGTCACTGTGGTTTGGGCATCTGTTTGCCCAGGCCCCTTCCCAGATATGGCTTGAGGTAGTGTCATAACAGTGATAAAACCATGTCTATCTACCCCTCACAGAACCTGGATTGAATGAGGCAGATCCTGTAACAGACACAATCTCCAATGCCCAGATTAAGGAACAGACTAATGGAGTTTGGGTACAAGTAAGTGGCCAAGCCAGGATTTCAATCCAGATTTATCTTATACTAAATTTGCTTCTGTTAATTGAGCTGCCCCATACTCATTTTGGGAACTTAGAAACTCACTCCAGCTTTATTTCATTTTGATCTTTGCCACTTACATTACAGATGTCGTCAGAGCTGTTACTTGCCTGCTAACTGCAGTGGCCCTGGCCCAGACAAAGTAAACTTGGAAGGAGGTAAGAAAGCAAGAAGGCAGGAAGAGGCTGATGCCTCCTGGGGTTCACTGGCACTTTCCCCAGAATCCCCACCCTTCCTGCAGTCTGATGCCTTGCCCTGAATCATGAAGTTCCCAGCACTCTTGGGGCAGCTGAGCTCTGCACACAAACACTGCATTCCTCTGCAGCCTGGGCTCACACACATCACTTCCACCAGGTCCCAAAGTGTTTTACCACTTTCAAGAATCTAACAGTCAAAATCTGCAGTTATTGCATGGCAAGAGCCTTCCTGGTTTTGCAGAGATTCATGCATTCTCTGCTACATCACAAGTGCCTCAAGGTCAGGAACCTTTCCTTTTCTCATTTGTGTACTTAGTAAGCACCAGCTATCAGCCAGGAGCAGTAGTGGATGTCAGGACATGTTAAGGTTGATGCGGTCAGCACACAATGCTGCAATAGCAGCTGCCCTGAGACCTCCAGGTGCTCCACCACTCCACCGCAAACCACTTGGGCCCCTCACAGCCCTTCAACTAAAAGACTAACGTCCAGCGAACCACATAGGCCCTTGAAGCTCAGGCCACATCAACCCACATCTCTGACTTCCTGGACTTCTCTAGGTGTGTGGTTGGTGCAAGGCAGGTGCTCACTGGGGTAGTCACAGGGCATTTTAATAAGGATTCACCAGATGATGATCCTGCAGAATACAAAGTAAAGGAAATTTGTTTCCTCTTCCCTTTCTCTTGAGCTTCAGGATCCATTCGCTCTTCTCTTTTATGGCTTTTAAATTACTGATGGATTTATGGCTTTGGTGGCATGTGCTGCTTATCTGGGTCCTATAGACATCTCATCAGTTTCATTAAAGCGTTTTGCAGGAGGCTGAAGTCTGTTGAAAGTCCTCATTCCCAGTTGGAATTGTCATTTCAGTGTATCATTCCCCTCATTCCTTATGTCCCAAGGTCATTCCAGCTTTTAGCTCAGGTTCTCAAGTCTGCCCTTTCTCTAGGGTCTCTCTCATATCTGTCCTGGGTGATCTTTCTGGACCTGTCCTTGCAATGCTCACAATGACAAAAATATAAATGCAAATGCTTGTCAGAAGAAGGAAGGGTTTTTACACGTAGCCACAGGCCTAGACAAGACTATTTAGTAAGAGTGGATTTAAAATGATGATTCATTTAAGATTATGTATGGAAACCTCTCATTTCAGTATCTGGCATATACACAATACATTACATTTGCTTAATAAATTGTAACTATCATAAAGGAATTGTGAGACCAGGATTTGTCATGGTGGTAATGATATGGTAAAAGTTGTGGTTCTTGGTAGTGACTGTGGAGTTATCACTGACTATCAAAATAATAACTTTCCCTAACCTCTCACTGGGGATGCTCATAGCAAGTGTGTGGACCAGCATTTAATGGATTCCTTGGCCTTGACCTTCTTTACCTTTGCATTTAAGAGAGTCAAGAAGAAGAGATATGTCCTCTGTGGAACTTCTGGCTTTACTATGGAAACCAGATATAGAGGCACAAATTCTGGAACAAGACATCCATTACTTGACCTAGAAGCCAAAAGTTTGGGAAAGGAGAACCACAAAGTTTAGGAGTAGAAAGGTCAGGATGAGGGAGGAATCTTCTGGTCTCCAACTAGATTTTCTGGGGGAGCTTTTAGCTTAGTTATCCCCCTTGTCATGACAGAATCCATTATTGTGTTCTTGGGACCACTTCTGGAATTCTGTGAAGAATCACAGAGAACACAAACATCAAGAGGATGGAGGGCTAGCTTTCAAAATGGTAGGCTGTGGAAACCACAGCAGAGAGGGCTTTAGGCCATCCATTCACATCATTTAGTTGATGTTTCATGAGCCCACAGTGGCTGGGGGAGAGCAGGAGGTGCCATACACACTCACCGGTCAAAACAGCCTCTTTTCCATCTGACACTACCCATCTATCATCTGAAGGATGAGGGGACATGGAATTGTCATTTCAGTGTATCATATCTGGATTATTACCTTGTGCCAGATACTGTGCTAAACATATTGCAAGGATTATCTCACCTCATCTTCCAACAGTCCTATAAAATAAACATTATTGTGATTATAGTGTGGAAACTGAGGGTCACAGGCCTTAAGCAAATTCCTCTTTGTCACTACTCTGACCTGCATTTGTGCCCAGTGAAAACCCAAGGTCTCTGTAAGATATTTAGGTACTGAATGTGGAATGCTTGCTTGCTCATTAGACAAGGAAATGGCCACTAGTTAGTGGGTGGAAAAGTCCTTGGATATTATACAGGATTAAGATATCACTCTACTCTTGATTTAGAACACTCACCCCTGTGAGTAGGCAGTAAAATGGCTCATCTAAAATTCTTCCTGGTGGAAGTTCCCTTCGGAAGATATGTGACCAGAAAGCTGAACTGCTTTGGGGTCCTTCCTATGGCTACTTAAAGAGGCCCTGATTTTCTTGGTCTGGACTTTAGGGCATTAGTGTCTACAAGATGCATCTAAGTTGGGGTTTGTCAGAAAGAGACAGCTCAGGGGTTTGAAAGAAAGGGTAGTGATTGGGTAAGGCCTTTCATATTTCCCTGAAGTTTGTTAGTACTTGGAGAACAATGATACCTTATACATGAACCTATTGAACAATGTCCCCTTACCCCACCACATTTTCATCTCTGAATAGGCATTTTGAAGATTTTAAAAGATTGTAGGTCAGGCCTCCAGCATAGCTGTAATCCCAGATACACTGGAGGCTGAGCTATAAGACCAAGCCTGGACAACTTAGCAAGACCCTGTCTCAAAATAAAAATAAATAGGACTAGGGATGTAGCTCCATGGTATAATGTTTGCCTAAGATGCAAGAGGCCTTAAGTTCAATCCCAAATACAGTAGCTGTGGTGGTAGTGGGGTAGTTGTAAAGATAATGTATAAGATTTTCATATGTTCCCTTTCAGTGTCCTCTATTGTTAATTTTTTTTTTCCTTTTTGAATCAGCTCTCATTAAACAGTTCAGCCTTGCCTTGAACTCACTACATACTGCAGGCTGGCCTCAAACTCATGGTGATCCTCTTGCCTCAGCCTCGCAAGTATTGCTAATATCTTATATTCACCATAGTTAATGAGCCAATACTGATATATCATTAACTAACTGAAGCATATATTTTTCTTTGAAGTTCTTTGGTTTTTTTCTATCCTGGGATCCCATCCAGAACACTACATTACATTTAGTCATATCTCCTTACCTGAATTCTAGTCTGGGACAGTTGCTAGGACTTTGTTTTTCATGGCTTTGACAGTTTTGAGGTTGGTCAGATATTTTCTAGATTATTCCTCAGTTTGGGTTTGTCTGGTATTTTCCCCATGATTGTGCTGGAGTCCCAAGTTCTCAGGCAGAAGATCACAGAGGCAGAGTGCTGCTCTTATCACACCACTCTAAGGGCATGTGCTGTCAACATGGCTTATTACCGTTGATAGCAAGCTTGGTCACATGGCTGAGGCAGTGATGGTCAGATGTCTCTAGGCAAAGTTACTGAAAGACTGCATGTGCCCATCCCAGAGGTAACAGGGGTGTTGACCCTGGAAGACTGCATGGTGGTGATCATGGTCAGCAGTGAAAAAACCCACGAAGAAAGTGAATCACAGAGGGAAGCATTTGAACTCTGGATTTAGCAACTCCAGTTCAGCGTCTAAGCCTTTGGGCTCTATTGGCTTTAGTAGAGACTGGCTCAGATTCATGTCAGAGTCCCCAAGACCCAGGCTGTCTACTAAATGCATAATTGGATTTTTTTCTTTGGCAAATACATTTTTATTGAGGTGAAATGCACATAAAATAAAATTAACCATTTTATAGTATATAATTTAGCGGCATTTATACATATAAGGTATAGATATATGGCAATCACCACTCGTATCTAGTTCCAAAACATTTTCATCACCACAAAAGAAAACTCTGTACTTATTAACAGTCACTCCCACAGCTCCTGGTGACCACCAATCTGCTTTCTGTCTCCATGGATTTATTTATTCTGTATATTTCATTTAAATGAAATCATATTATATGTGATCTTTTGTTTCTGGCTTCTTTCACTTAGCATAATGCTTTTGAAGTCTCTCCACATCCATAGTGTGTATCACAACTTTATTTCTCTTTATGGCTAATATTTCATTTTATGCACACCACATATTTTATTTATCCATTCATCCATTAATGAACACTTGGGTATTGTACAGGATTTGGGCATTGTCAATAATGCTACTATGAACATTCCTGTAACAGGAACATTCCTGTAAAAGTATTTGTTTGAGTATCTGATTTCAATTCTGTAGGTGTCAAAGAAAGCATGATGTGGGGTTTTTTTTGTTTGTTTTAATTTTAAAAAGAATAAAACCAAACCAAACCAAACAGAATAGAGCTAATCAGAACAGCACAATGAAAACAATACAGGACTTCAAAATAAGATAACAAGAAATCTGCAATTGGCTATCATAATGTCTCTGTTTTCTTCAAAATAGCAGTCCATACCATCAGACATAATAAAATCAAACAAAATCAAAAAGAATAAAACCAATCAAAATGAACACTGAATAAAACAAATCAATAAAATGGAACAAAACAAAAACAGTGAGAACCACATTGGATTTCAAAAACAAGACAAGGTAATCCCCCATATTTGCTATATCGCATATTTTTATCCTCTTAATAGATGCTCAGACTGCCTGCTTTAGGCCTTCAAGGTGAATCAAACAATATAAGCATTAAATTGTTTTTGTACCTCAGTCGCTATCAGCTCAACCTATCCTCTGAATCAGCCAATTGCTTGGGTGGGGAGGGTGTTCTTGTCTCCCAGCCCAAGCACCAGTTGGCTCAGAAAGGGTGAGTTGGCTTCTTGTTCCTCTTCCCAAGCTCAGCTTGGCTTCCGCCAACTCACAGGAAGGGCAGATTGGCTTGTTTCTTCTCCTGGGCCCTGCATGTCTTGCATTGGCTCATGGGAAAGGTGAATTAGTTCCTTGTTGCTCCCCCCAGGCCCAGCACGGCCACATGACTGGATTTTATTTTATTTTTAAAATTTTATTTAAAGAGAAAAAAGCAAAACAGAAAAAGGGGTAGAAACAATACAGAATTTCAGGGAAAAAAATAAGCAGTAAGAAATCACTAGTTGATGAGTTACATATTGTCTTCTTAGACATAGTTATTAAAGTTACAAAATTAAAGAATACAAAGTGGACATTCAAACAGTGAGACTGCAAAGAAGTTCAACGATCCAGTAACAATTTAGCAACATGGTTATCAATCCTACACACTTAAACATACAGGTAGCCATATCTTCTAGAGCACTTTCTTTTCTTCTTTTTACTTTTTAAGTCCATTATCTGTTTAGTTATGTACTGTTTCAGATTGCTCAGTACCTTACTGACTTGTTGTGTTGTTATTTACTTTTTAATCACCTTATATAATTCTGTTGCCTTGTTTTTGAGTTTCTCCTCATCCATGCTCCATGAATCAGCTTTGGTGAAGTTGGGAGATTTTTGGAGGTATCTTGTTACTTTGTTATCTACTTTTTTTTTTAAATTTTATTTAAAGAGAAAAAAAAGCAAAAGAGAAAAAGGGGTAGAAACAATACAGAATCTCAGAAAAAAAAGCAGTAAAAAATCACTAGTTGATAAATTGCATACTGTCTTCTTAGACCTAGTTGTTAAAGTTACAAAATTAAAGCATACAAAGTGTACCTTCAAACAGTGAGACTGCAAAGAAGTTAATGATCCAGTAACAACTTAGCAACATGGTTTTCAGTCCTACACACTTAAACATACATGCAGCCATATCCTCTAGAGCACTTTCTTTTCTTTTTAATTTTTAAGTCCATTATCTGCTTAGTTATATCCTGTTTCAGGTTACTCAGTACCTTACTGACTTGTTTTGTTGTTGTTATATACTTTTAATCACCTTATATAATTCTGTTGCCTTGTTTTTGAGTTTCTCCTCATCCATGACCCATGGATCAGCTTTGGTGGAGTTGGGAGATTTTTGGAGGTATTTTGTTACTTTCTTATCTACTTTTTTGTTTTTTTGAAGGTAGCAAAATACAGCAGAACAAGACAGAACAAACCCATGCGACTGCACTGCAATAAAACTACCACAGAACCTCAGAGCAGATCACCAGGACACAAGCAATGGGCTCAATAGTACAGCCCATTTTGTTCACATTAGCTGTTCTTTCAATCAAATAGAGGAAAATGGAAGGAAATAGAGAACTTTTAAAAACAGAATATTGAATAAAGCAGTACCATTAATCAAAACTGAGCAAAACAGTGATAAAAATATTTGCCTTCAAAGAGATTGTAGAAGGAAATCCCCCTTATTTGCCACGCTGTGCACATTAATCCTCCAAAAAGATACTCAGACGGCCGGTGCCTGCTTGCTAACGGGGGTTGGGGGGTAGGGTGGATCAATGTCTGATTCTTAGCCCGCGAGCACCAGCAGGGCCCTAGCTGCTTAAAGGCCGGCCAGCAGGCCACCTTATGTCCCAGCGCCCAAAGTTCCAACATGATGCAGAGCTTAGGAGTCGCTGATAGTTCTCACCCTGGTGTGCCAGTGGTTTGCCAGGCCACCAGCTGCTCACCAGGGTGGTGAGTAGGCCACCTGTTCTCCAGCGCCCAAAGTTCCAACATGATGCAGAGTTCAGGAATTCCATGACTGGATTTTAAAAGGTGATATTTCTTCACAGATTTTTAGCAAGCTGTTCAAACTCTAGCTCTGATTATGGGCCAAGGCTTATGAAGAGGGAGTTCTGTCTTGGGCCAACTTTGTGGTAACATTTTATCAATAGATTAAAGATATGATGTTCATATATCAAGTTCACCCATGACAAGAAGCCAGAAAAGCAATCTAAACATCACAATGCAAATCTACAAAGTGGGCAAAGTATCAGTTCTTACATGCGGTTTCTTTAAAAGATTCGCCAAGCATAGGACATGAAATAATTGGTTTATTAACAATAATGTAATAAAGAAGGAACTCAGAGTTCAAGCTGGGTGCAAGCTCTACCTAAGTCAATTTGATGGCTGCCAAATATGCAAATGTAAAGGTAGGTCGCATTAACAGAGGAAAAGAAACCAGAACAGGGAAGGGGACTGTGTCCTACCCTGCTCTATATCACCAGACCCACCAGGAGCTCAGGAGCTTCCCTGACTTGCTGGGGTATCCTCTGAGTCAAGAGAGTGGGACAAGGCTACAAGTCATATGGAAGAGGAGCCAAGTGGAAGCAGGCTGCCTGGGACAAGGTCTTTGCTGCCCAGGGCATACAGGGCTGGCCATAGAGAGGAAGGCTTTTATCCCAGCTGATAGTGAGCACCCTTCTCTTTTAGGTTGGGAATGGAATAAGTAAGGGAAAGACTCAGAAGTACATCAGTTAGGTCCAAATGACTCTGAGAGGTAGATGATTGCTCTAATACTGAAAAACAGGAGGCAGAGAGAATGGATGCCCAGGTCTTGATCTTGCTTCCTCCACCTCTCACACCTCTTCAAGCTCTTTTCCTTCTCTTCCTCTTCTCTATCTTCCTCCTTCTGGCTGTTACCAGCACCATTCTATCCTGAGAATAGGCAGGTAATATTCACTGAAGTTAAGGATTTTTGTTAAATGATGGGCTGAGACTAATGGAATTAGAATTTAATTGGTTGGCTTGAAAAAACTCAGGAAAATTTTGTGTTATTATAGTGAACAAAAAAAAAGCAAGATGCAAAATTAAGCATATGTAGACAACCCATCAAACTCTTAACATCCATTACCTGTGTAAATCATGGTGGGCATGGTGGGTGTTTTATATTTTTCAGTGTTTTTCAAGTGCTATACAGTGAAGGGACTTTATTTCAAGAATCAGACAAGAACAAAATGCTGTTTAATCCCTGAGACTGAATTGAACTGGCAGAGCTATGGCTGCCACAAAAGTGGGGCCAAAGTTCCTGCCTGGCTACATCCTGCCCGGCCATGGGCTTGCCATTTGATTCCCTCCGCTGTTCGATTCCTTCTGCCCCGTATTTGCCCTCAGTAGATCTCCCTACGAGGCCTTATTTCCAGAAGCCACTTGAAAAATTTCGATAAACACTTAATTTCTAGTTTAAAGAGCCATACAAATAAGTGATTCTGGGGCCTACAGTAGTATCTATGGTCTGTTGGCCATTTCAGAACTTTAGAAATGTAATGGTCAATTTATTAGAAAGAAGCAACTTGCTCCCCAGTGAGCCCTCCATCTTGGGCTGGAGGAGAAGAGGCCACATCCCTTGATGAGCCAGCAGCTAGTGGCCTGGGGGAGAGGAAGGCACAGTCCTAGGGTTCCCCTGCCATCAATGAGCAGCCCTCACACCTCACTGTCACCTCAGGAACCTTGGATGGGAGGAACTCAGGTGCCCAGCCCAACTCCCTGAGCTGCGGGATGGGCAGACAATGCAGGAAACACCTGGGACTCAGTGACCAACTGATTCAGAGGAACACAGAAAAATATCAAGACAAAGGAGCAGGGTACAATCTCAGACCTCCAGCCCACCCAGAACAAGTCCACAAGACACAGACACAAAATAAATTAGAAGTTACACACCTAAAATTTCTGAAATGATAGGAACTGAAGAGATAGCTTAGTGCTCATGTTGTTTAATTAATGTTGCATGCCTGTATCTCACCCAGAACAAGTCCAGAGATATAGACATAGAGGAAATTAGAAGTTACACACCTGAAAGTTCTGAGATGAAGGCAACTGAAGTAAAGAAGCAATTTAGTGCTTGTGCTGTTTGATTGACTTTGCATGCCTATATCTGGTGGTCTGAGCATCTATTTAGAGGATAACAATGTATATTACCTTAACCATGGTTGATTTCCTACTGTCTTGTTTTTGAAATCCAATCAATATTGTTCCTGTTGTTTTGTTTTATTTCATTTTATTGTTTTGTTTGTTTTATTCTGTTTAAAATAAAAAAAAATGATTCTGGAGAAGGAAGGAGAGATGGGGCCTGGCTGCCAGATAGAAAAGATCCTAAGGATGGGGAGCTCAGGTGCAGCCAACTGAACTGGGCATCCAGTAGGGTGGAGCAGGCTTGTCCACTTCTCAGGAGATGGAAGGCTGCTATTGGCATCCCTGGTCGTAGCACTCCAGCTCTGGTAGGGACAGTGGGCTGCCTGGAGAGGGTCCTTAAGGAGCCAGGGGTAACACATTCAGCTCACACTATCTCCAGCAGCAGCAATGCAAGAACCCAGTTTCACTGAACCCTGTATAAGTGCTGCGCTGGACCTCCTTCCACATAGCCCTTTGATTTGTGACTCATTGGCCCGGTCAGCAATGTAACCCCATTCTACCTACAAATAAATGGAGGCTTAGAAAGATTAAAGACCAGGTCATACTGCTTCTATATAAGAGAAATGCTTTCAACCACTTAGACATAGTGTCTCAAAATAGTCAATATTCAGCTTCCTGCTTGGAGAAAGTGTTCTGCCTCTGCCCCTCTTGGCCTTGATGTGGCCCCACTGACAGTTTGGTTATTGGCAGTGATAACACTAACTGTGGCTTTGGAGAAGGGACTTCCTGTTTACTTCCTCACCTCTCAGGTATGGCAGGGTGCCAGGGCAGTGGTTGCAAAGTCTCTACCCTTGTCCCTGCCCTGGCTCTTGTGGGCTGTTCTGAGTCCTGAGAAGAAGTTGGGGGGCTCTGGGTCCTTCTGGATAGAGAGGAGATCCTCAGAGAAGTCACACAAGGCAAGTCTCTGGTCCAGCTGAGTTCCTATTGTGGAGGGCATTGTGAGCAAGGCCTGGATAGGACAAATGGGACTCCTAAAAGGGGTAGGTAGACATCATGATGAGAGGAACTTTCTATTCTTCAGATTCAAAGACTGTACAAGCCCCAGGCTTTCATATATTGATGGTGGGAGGGGCAGTGGTGGGCAGGAGCTGGCATCTTCACCACCCTGGGTCAGATGCTTTCAGATCCACTGCAACACCTACTCAAGGATGTGACTTTGGGTGTCCTGCCACATGACAAGAATGGCACAGGTAGGCTGAGAACATAGCTCAGTGGTAAAGCACTTGCCCAGCATACATGAGGCCCTGGGTTCAACTCCCAGCACCACCGGAAAAAAAGAAAGGAATAGTACAAGTGTCTGAGTGGCTCCTGGTAGGCCTCCTCCTGAAGTTCGGGAGGTGAACCCCTGGGGGTGTGGGTGCAGCTTTCTCTGAACTCTAGAACAGGTTATCTAGGCTGAGTACTGGGGACTCACAGTTCAAGGACCAATTCCTACCCTTAGATGGAGGTAGACAGACTAGGGGATGGGGAGAGAGAGGGAGGGGTAGTGGGGGTTGGGGGATGTTGGTGCTGAGGCAGAGATGCACAAGGGAAATGCTGGAATCAAAGGAATGGACATCAGGGAACACATACCTAGGGTTTTTATGAGACTGGTTCTGTCTCTGCAGCTCCAAAGTGGCATCTAACACCCTGTGGAATAGCCAGGGTTATGCTGGGTCACCCACTGCCCAGGCCCGAATACAAGACTGGTCACTTGGGCACTGGGAGAGTCATGCCTGCTTCCTGTGGCCTGTTGGGTAACAGGGAAGAGGCTGACAGTTTGTGGAGGTTGAGTAACCACTGAGCTTCCTGATACTTTAAGTTTCTTTCTGGACCACTCTGTACCTTCCTCTTTCAAGGCCAGGCTGAGCACTCCACAGTGTCCACAGCCGGATGACAATTATTCCCTCAGCAGTGGTTTGCTCACCAACTCCCCTGCCCCTGTCCTGCCTTGGCCTTGGGAGACCCAGACAGACCTCCGTGGGGTTCTGCCTACCCAGGCTTCTTGGCATGGACAATGGCACCTCTCTCTACTCTTCATGTACTCCTCCCTCACATCCCTCATACATCAGCTCCTGTTTTGTATAACCCTGGATTTCTTCAGTTGCACCTTTTATCATCAAGGCTCCAACTGTTCATCTCCCCCATCTTCAAACTCAGTAAAGGCAGAGCCTATCATGTTCCCTCCTGTATTCTTGGCATCTGGCACAGTGCCTGGCACGTAGCTGCTCATTAAACACTGTCAAGGAGATTAACAAGCCCATTCAACTGTATTTCCTCAAGCTTCCTCCTGAACCCAACCACAACCTTTGCTCAGATCTCATGTTCCATATGGATTATTGAGCAGTCTCCAGGCTGGGCAGGCTGCCTCATCATCTCCATTCAATCTATTTTCCTCCCTAAAACCAAAGTGGTCATTTTAAATAGGCCCATTTGCCCTACTTAGAAGCCTTCTCTGACTTCCCATTCCTCATGACAAGGCCACTTTTCTGGGATCCAGGAAAAAAAGACAGTAGATGTGCCTTATCAGCTCAATCTGGATACCCTGAGAACACACTCAGGATGACATGCAGAAGTACAAAAACTTGAAGGGATGTTACATAAATTAGAGATAAGAGCCTAGGGCAAGGTACAAGGGAGAAATTGTAGGTGGGGACAAATTGAGAAACACATTCCTGGATAACACGACAGCTGCTCCTCCCTCTGAAACAGAACAACATGTATCCTGTGTCATTAACTGGTCGTGTGCCATTGTTACTGGATTCTGGAGTGCCAGAGTCTCCGCTTAGAGGTAATTCCTAGGTCCTTTTCTGTCCCAAACAAAGAATTGAATCAAACAAGCAAAAATGGTGGCAGTTTCACATTTCTTAGAGGTAGGAAAGCTAAAAGGAAGGGTAGGGAAATAAAATGAACTCTGCAGAGTCAGTTTAAACTGGGTAAAAAAACAAGAGAGAAATAAAAATAAAAGTACAGATAAGTGGCTATGTGAGGAAGGCATGATAAAGAGCTCTCGGTGGGGTCTGTCTCCTCATTCATTTTTATACTTTCCCACACTCACATCACAATTGGTCACCCCATCAGAAGCCTGCTCAACTTCTCACAAGGAGTCCACACGCACGGTTCTGCCCAGGTGTTCTGGGGTCTCACCGTGCCTCTCCTCTCCTGGCCCCCAGCCAGTGTAAGCCATGCCGTCTTCCCATCTCACTATCCTGCATCCTCTTTACTACAAGTTCCTTAAGGACAAAGACCATATGTAATTTATCTTGATATCTCTGGCACTTAGCATGGGACTTGGTACATAGTAAACAATAAATATTTGTTGAAGGAATGAATCAGAGGATTAAGTGAATTAATGAATAACCAGCCAATGGTTCTATAGTAGATAAAGCAGACTAATCCCTATTGCCTACCTCTGTTTCAGGGATCCAGGAACAGCGCTGACCAGAGGGGCTTTTGGCCTAAGGTCAGATCCTAACAACATCATTATGATGTTCCAACCTAGAGTAGAATATGGCATGGATTCTGAGGCCAAGTAGGTAGAGTTCTGGCTTTATCCATTATTAGCTGTGTGAGTTTGGGCAAGTTATGCAACCTCTCTGTACCTTACTTTGTCATCTGTAGAATGGGGATAGGAATAGCACGTATCTTACAGAGTAATTATCAAAATGAAACCTACATGCCTTTAGAGTGAATATGTGCACATTTGGTATACAGACATACACACCTGCGTATGTAAATAAATTTACATATTGTGCTGTTTAAGTGCCAGTTTAATTGTTGTCACTGATGTTAATGAAGACAGTTCTCCTAATCCACTCCCTTCTCTTTTCCACAGCTTCTCTTTTTCTTTTCTCATCACTGTCTACCTAATGGCGGAACTGAGACTTCACTGGTATTAAGCAATACAACATAAAGTTGAGAGGATCAGGATGTGGTTGCTTAGCTTGTCTTTATTTCTCCCTGATCAAACAGGATGAATAAAAACAATCAAAAGAGGACCTGGGAAAAGATTGTGCAGCACAAAGAAGAAGAAAATTGTTCTAAGAGTTGAGACGAAATCACTTTCTACAAGAAACAGAATAAAACTCAAAGTCATCTATTGGGCACTCTTAAAACAAACAGTCCAGGAAGCTTTGATGTGTTATTTGTTAAGCACTCCAGAATCCAGTAACCAAGTTATTTGCTGGGCGCTCCCAGGTGGGCGAGAGATATGAATTGGCTGTTCATAGAAACAGAAATGCAAACAGCTCTCAAACTGTGTGAAAAGATGCTTAGTCTCACCCATAAAAGAAATGCAAACCACAGCTACATTGAGGCATGACTTTCATCTATCAGATTGGCAAAAATCCAAACATTTGATAACAAGGATTTGTGAGGTCTTGGAGATTTGGCTTTGAAGAATTCACACTTAACTCACTTTCAACAGTATCTTTCAACTGAGATTTTGCCCTTTTAGTCCAGCAGTGCCCTTCCTGGCTTATGCCTGCTAACTTTCTTATTTCCAGATCATCACAAGCTATCTGGTGACCTCAGGAAACTACTTAAGCCCTCTGACCTTTCCTCATCTGAAAGGTGGACAATAATAGAGACTAGAGAAAAGCAGGCAGGGCATTGTAATAAGTGGCACATTTTATTGTCTTTGGTAATTTAATATATATGAAAAATACATGTGCTTGGCTAATCTGAGATTATATATAAATAAAATATAATTACAGACTTGAGTTTTATTTTTTAGTCAGTAAAGACAATAGAGGCAAGAAAAGGGATATATAACAAAGAAAAAGGAAAAGAAAATAAAGCAATAAAGAAGCAAAGAAAAGGCCATATTAGTTGTGAAATAGAATAAATTAAACCATGTGATTAAACTATACTACTAAAGGCAAAAATTCTCATATTCATTCTCAGGTTTAAAATCAAAATTCAAGTATACAATATGTTGCTAATAAGACATACTTAAAATACTTAAAATAGTGAATATTAACTCTTTATGATATATGTGATTTGCCAATATTATCTCTCAGTCTTTGTTGCTTTTTTACTCTGCTGACAGTTTCCTTTGAAGCACAAAACGTTTCCATTTTATATAGTTCACCTTATCTTTTTTGGGGGAGGAGGTACTGGGAATCAAACTCACAATCTTGCATTTGCTAGGCAGGTGTTTATGCTGCTGAGCTACATCCCTGGCCCCAGTTCACCCTGTCTTGTTTACTTTTGTATTACTTACACTTTTGGTGTCATCAATTACTGCTAATCTCAGTATCATAAAGTATCTCCTCAGTATTTTTTCTTAATTTAATATGTCATATTCATAATTAGAGCTTTGTATAACAAAATACTTAACACAGAATATCTAAATGTATTAAAATATACATGTAAAAAAGAGATACAAATATATTAAAAGAAATTATAAGGAAGCAGTATAGAATAGAAAAGGCCTTTTTAAGTATGGCTCAAAATGAAAAAACCATAAATGAAAAGATTGATAAATGAAACCACAGAAAACAAAAACTTCTATATTAAAAATATCTTTAAAACACTAAGTGAAGGGCTGGGGATTTAGCTCAGTGGCTTAAGTGCCTGCCTGGCAAGCATGAGGTTGTGGGTTTGATCCCTGGTACAAAAAAAAAAAAAAAAAAACCACTAAGTGAAAAACTAAAGATAAATGACACACTGGGAAAAAAACATTTTAAATTCAGGTGACAGAGGGATAGGTCATTTTCCTAGAATATAAAAACTAATAGGCATAAGTAAGACCAACATCAAACAGAAAAATGACTACAGAATAAAAAAGAAAAAGAAATGCAAGTACATCTTAAATGATTTCTCTGTTATGAAAATATACACTCAAAACAAAAGAAATGCAAATTAAAACTACAAAGAGACATGATTTTTTCATCTATCAGGTAGGCAAATATCTAAAAGTTGGATATCACAGTGTTGGCAAGGCTATGGGAAATAGCCACCCTTATATATTGCTGAGGGGAGGGTGCATTGGAATAGCCCCCAAGGAGGAAAACTTAGCAGTACTTACCAACTACAAATGCACAATTTTTTTGATCAGGTGATAGCACTGATGTGAATTTTCCCACATATATTTGCCCCTAAGCAAAAAGTATGCACAAAGTTATTCACTGCAGCATGGTTTGCACTAGCAAAAAATTATTAACAACCTAAATACCCACCAATAAATGATTGGTTAAATATAATTATAGTACATCTGTGTAATAGATACCAGGTAGTCCCTAAAAAGAATGAGGAAGCTTCTAATATATTGACTTGGAAAGATTCCAAGGTACACTGGTAAGTGATAAAATGCAAGATCAATATATACAATATGCTACATTTGTGTTTAAAATAACAGAAATAGAAAGATTGCATTGGCACAAAAAAATTCAAATATACAAAAGAAACTAATAAAACTATTTTCTAGTGAGAGGAAGGAGAAAGGATAAGAGGAAGAATAGAGATTGAGCAGTTTCATGATAGGATATGGAAGATAATATTTCTCTGAATTTTAACCCCTTATCTTGAATTTTTGAATCATGGAAATACACTGCTCATTTAGAATTTTTTTTTTTTTTTTTTTTTTGTGCTGGGTATCAAACTCATGACCACGTGCTTGCAAGGCAGGTGCTTATGCCACTGAGCTAAATCCCCAGCCCTGCTCATTTAGAATTTAAAGAAAAAGAGTTAAGTGACCTTGGAAGTTTACACGAAGAACCACAGACAAAGCTAAGTTCTAAAAGCAAATGAAATAAAGTAGGGCATGATAATAGTGACAAATAATTAAAATTGTGCTGAAAGTGTTAAATGAGACTAAAGTGGGGGAAGTTTTACTGATAAAACATGTAATTCATTATGAGGAAGAATTTTCATATATTGAGTAGTATAGAATCAGAATAGATAAAGTATCCCAAGATGAATGTACTTATGATGTATCACAAACACATACTACTAAAAAAATACTATTAAAAAAGGATGAAACAGAGCTGGAGGAAGAGATTAATATAAACAAAAAGGTTGTTAGAGATGCATGAGCAAGACTTGGAAAATCCCAGATGTGTCTGAAGTCATGGTCAAGATGGCCAGTCGGACTGAGGGTGACTTCCATGACTGGCTCACTAGCAGAACAGCCTCTGCTGAAGACCTTGAAGAAAAACATTCTAGAGCACTGTGACCACTGAGGGTGGCATATTCACAAAGCTTCACTTGTGGGAAACCACAAAAGAAGTCTACAAGAAGTACCTTATTATATAAAACTGGGGCTGGGAGTGTAGCTCAGGTTAAAAAGAAAAGATTACATGATTATATAAAACTGGGGCTGGGAGTGTAGCTCAGGTTAAAAAGAAAAGATTACATGAAATCAAAGAAAAAATGGAAGAACAGAGACCAGAAAGAGTAAAACCTTTTATAATAGTTCTTTATTTGTTTTGGGTTTGAATTTTTTTTTTTTTGTCTTTTTAAGACAGGATCTTGCTATGCAGTTTAGGTTGGCCTTGGACTCACTTTGTAGCCCTGGCTGGTCTCAAACTAGCAAACAATTCTCCTGCCTCAGCCTCCTAAGTGCTGGGATTATAGGACTACACCATGATGCCTGGCTTTAGTTTGAATTTTAAAAAAAAATTTAGTTATTGTATATGTGGGATATATACTAAACACATTCATTGTGGAGGTGTTGGTACAGATACATAGACTATATTGATCCTTTTACTTTCATTTCTCTTACCCTCCCTTCTGTTTCTCCAATTCCCAGATCCCCTTCTCATCCTTCCAAAGAACCACCAACTCTTTGATTCATTGATCATTTGTATTGTCGTTTAGTTTCTATTTCATTAATTTCTGCCCTGATCTTTATCATTTCTTTCCTTCTATTAGCTTCAGATTTTTAATGAAAAAAGATAAAAACAATGATACAGAATTTCAAAACAAAATAATAGATTAACAATGGTTAATATATTACATATTGTTATCTTCAAAGTAGCTGTTCAGATTATAAGAGATAGTCATAAAAAATGATCAGAAAATGAAAGCACAAACCATTCTTTGTGATCAACTAACAGAGATTAGTGGTATAATTATCTATCTTGAAAAAAAAATATATATATATATTCTTTTCCCTTCTTTCTTTTCTCCTTTCCCCATCTCAGTTGTTCTTTCTTTTTGAGCAGCTTTCTTCACTCTCACTTTCACAATATCTATTGTACATTTTGAATCTTATTTAGTCTTTCAGTTTTTCACACTAGGGAGACAATATGATATTTATACATATGAGTCTGATTTATTTCACTTATGAGTATGGTCTCAAATTTCAGCCACTTATAAAAACTTCAAGTTTATTCTTCTTTATAGCTGAGTAGTACTCCATTGTAGAAAACCACCACATTTTTTTCTCTTTTTATTTTTTATTTTAAAGAGAATAAACCAAAAAAAGGAGGGGGCTGGGGATTTAGCTCAGTGGCATAAGCGCCTGCCTGGCAAGTGCAAGGTCATGAGTTCAATCCCCAGTACTGGGAAAAAAGAGAGAGAGAGAGAGAGAGAGAGAGAGAGAGAGAGAGAGAGAGAGAGAATAAACCAAATGAAACAAAACAGAATAAAGCTAATCAGAACAGAGCAATGAAAGCGATACAGAATTTCAACACAGATAATAGGAAATTAACAGTGGTTACCCCTTCCCTTTTTAGATGTTTCTTCCCCATTACTTTCATAATATCTATTCTACATTTTTAATCCCATTAACTCCTTTAGTTTTTTACTCTAGGAGGTAACAGGATGTTCGCTCATATGAGTCCAAACCATTTCACACATGAGCATGATCTCAAGTTGCATCTATTTACCTACAAGAGCCTTGTCTTTCTTTATAGCTGACATCTTTCTATGGTATAAAAATACTGTATCTTACCTATTCTGAGGTTGATAGGCAAACTATCCTTGTTTTTTTTCTGGTTTCCTATCACATGCAACATTGTTTTCTCTCCTTTGACTTTCAGTCTATGAATTTTCTTTTGAGTTAAATGTGTTTCTTGTATACAGATGGATTTTGTTTCTTCTCCTTCTCTTCCTTCCCCTTCCCCTCTTCCTCCTCCTCCTTCCCCTTCCCCTCTTCCTCCTCCTCCTCCCTCCTCCCTCCTCCTCCTCCTCCTCCTCCTCCTCCTCCTCCTCCTCCTTCTTCTTCTTCTTCTTCTTCTTCTTCTTCTTCTTCTTCTTCTTCTTCTTCGTGTGTGTGTGTGTGTGTGTGTGTGTGTGTGTGTATCT